>BGZK01002786.1:0-42094 GCA_005406025.1 Eumeta japonica
TCAATAGTTAGTCGCAGAGATAAGCGCCATCAATAGGTATAACTGTGGCTGTAAAGAATGAAAAAAGATCAACTTATTGACATCAGTCGGAACTAGAGTACACACCCAAAAATCACTTCGAGTAGACTGGCAGGCAGATAAGACAAAGAAATAATGGTCACTTTTTTTTGTATAAACCTCAGTACATAAACAATCGAGGTTTGCTTATGTTTATTTCCAATAACATGCATTTGCATAAATATACATGTACTATGTAACATGCACAATTTGCCTGCTACCAACTCTAGTTACTAATTCCACGCAGTGTCATCTAATTTGTCATGTAGCACCATCATGACCAAGTTGAAGCGTTATACCCTACGTCTACTGGTACTTCGTCACTACATCCTGTATATAGCAATAAATGCAGTTACCTCAAAATTCTACAACATAGCGTTATGAAGTAACATATAGAAAGTGTTATTCTTACATAGTCGTTTTTATTTTTCAGGAAAGACATAATTGTATGTATATAAATTTATATATATACAACTATACATAATACATATAAGAATTGATCTCTTAAAGTAATAAGTGCCTATTTGGTTGTAGTTCATTATGGGAGTTTTTTAACATTTTTTATCATTTCTGATACTATTGAAACCAACCAATTTATATTTTCAATCACCACATTAGTTATAAAAGATCATCATTGCTGGCACCAGTCTTCACTTCTGACTGCAGCTTGCTAAGTCATTATTAGTTTCAATCCTCGGAAGTCAATATTTGTTTGTCTTTTAAAGGTTTAAAAGAGATATCATTTATGACAATCGATTATATTCCCTTTGTATTTGATTATTGCATGGCTGTTCAACTCGATAACTAATTATACATGAAGTACAAAAATATTTCTTGAAGTCGTGCATTTTTTATTTTATCTCGTTTTTATTCATTCATTTTTTTTATGATTTGTTGGTCTGTTTTGTTGAAATATTACAATCAATTGTAAACTAACTTCCAATGAGGTGAAAACTTGAAACTTTAAATATAACTCCGAATTGGATAATAATGTAAGAAAATTTGAAAAAACAAAAATAAAAATATTGGTGTCACTGTATAATTAAAATTTTTTAACCGAGTTAATGTAATTCTAAATAATTTGTGAATTTTCACATACACAAAGTTAAAAAGCAAAAATAATAACACAAATAAAAAAATGTACATATTTTTTAGAACTGCTTGAAATGTATTAAATAGTTTTGTTAAATGTCATGAACAGGAGCGTGTAGAATGACTTCAAACAGGGTAGGCATAGCTAAGAAAACTTATCAGTTTTACCATTGTTTCGGTAGGTGACCCATCGACTGTGGCTAACTAGTCTACCTGACCCTCATTGTACAAAAAATTGTTCTGGAAATTTCATGCAATAAGATGAAAAATTTTCACAAGGAAATAGGTTACCAAACTTCTAGTATTTTAAATTTTTGTAGCGATTACGACATGCGTTCAATACATCATCTATAATCTTACAAAACACGCGCTTGTAATACCGTTGAACATTTTCAATACCTGTCTGATTGATGACCCCAATTGCTGCGCGGGTGGCGTGGGTCTGATTCCACACAAGACATTTATTTATTTGATTAAAAATTAAAAAAAGGAAAAGAAATTGATATTTACTTGTATTGCATATATTTGCAAAAGGAATATGTATTTTATCGTCTATCTGATACCCACAATACAATTTGTTGCTTAGTTTGGGATCAAATGGTGCTGTTTATATGTTTGAATATATTATTTTTATTATTAATTATTGTAGTAATATCGCATTTTCTTTTAGATCGTTAGTAATTCAATTTGAAAACAATTATAGTTGATATCAAATTTAGTTTTGTACAGTTCCACGAAAACCTCAAACCCTTTAACTTTCAGGATACAGTAAATATTGTCACTAATCTTTTTTTTGTAATATTTCATATGAAATTCTCTCTCAGAAAATATTTCTGAAAACGTATTTATTTAGTAAAAAATATAAATTAAAGTTCCCTTCCCTTCCCTCCAAAGATAAAGTCGAAAAAGCAGCAGGTTTTGATTTATTTAAAACACTGCCAGCACAGGTATGTTTTAATTTATTTTTAAAGTAAGTTTACTAAATAATCACTTAAAGACAGTCAGTCACTTGCCCTAAGAAAAACAACTACAAAGAAACGATGGAAAAAACTTTTTGTTATTACTATACAACGGAACAGAACGCAACGGAGAAAAAGCACTGCTTTTAAAATTTTAACACGCGTACAAATTTTCACCACATTTTTGCTGTCTACACATTTATGACTCGACGACTTCTACATGGCAGGTAAGCATTGCCTCATTGTGCTTTCGGTTGTTGGCGGCGCTAGTGAAGCGCGCACCGTTTGCGGGATGATTCGTGAAAGTTGTTGGGTTGGTTCGTTGTGTAAGTTTGTTCTCAAAACCACTAATACATGGCACTATAAAATAAAAAAATATTTCATTGCATAATTTTGGCGAGTTAGCATATTTATTTATCATGTAAGGGCATGTACTTATGGGACTACAAGGTATACCTAGCTTATTTGTTTGTTTGCACGGCACCCCCTGGCTCATAAAGAATAAAACCAAATACAGATTTTTAATCTCTTAGAAATTGCCATGAAAATTTATCACTAAATTTGTAATCTATACTACTGTATAAATCTGTGGCGTTCATTTGTACATTATTTTTTTTTTTAATTTTGTCATATTCACTCTGTGGCTAACTATCGCAATTCTACCATTTTTAAAATTTGTTTGTATATCCTTTTATAATTCAAGAAGACTTGACCGATCGCGATGAAAATTAATATCCTGTAATATTATATGGTTGCGCACGTGATAGGTTACTGTCTATATGTCTTTTTATAACTTAAGAATGGTTTGACAAATCTTAATAAAAATTGGAACGTGTGATTGTGCAAATGATGGGCTACTAATTGTCAGTCTGTCTGCATCTTCCTTTATAACTTAAAAAGTCTTAACCGATCTCGATAAAAATTGGTTC
This sequence comes from Eumeta japonica, assembly GCA_005406025.1. NCBI lineage: Eukaryota > Metazoa > Arthropoda > Insecta > Lepidoptera > Psychidae > Eumeta > Eumeta japonica. The sequence goes on from BGZK01002786.1 coordinate 3,038, forward strand.
GTAGGCAGAATATATGAATGCGCAAATGATCAGCTACTTTTTGTCTGTCTGTATACGTCCTTCTGAAACTTAAGAATTGCGTGATCAATCGTGATGAAAATAGGCGTAGAGTCACAAACATGTATTGCGTAAATAATAAGCTACTCTGTCTTTCTTTATGTTCTTTTATAACTTAAAATCCGTTACACTTCTATCAGATGTCATTTTCCTAATTTCGCAATGACGACAATTGCTAGTTCATATATGAGACAAATCACATCTTTTGAATATAATTTCCTTTATTTGAGGTTGAACTCTCAACCAGAAAAATCAGGACGAATATTGTTTATATCGCACCGATGTGAGAGCTTTTGTCACATTTTCAATTCAATGTGGTCTGTGCCGAGTCTCTTGTTGGATAATTGGTCTAGTGGGTTTGTATCATTGCCATAGGGCTGAAAACATATATACCCTTAAAGTATTAGCGTTTCTATTTTATCTATTCTGGTTTCTGTATTCTTCCGATTTAATTCGAAACTTCTGAATTCACGCAATTGATCAAATCCCTCGAATTACACAGGCCTAAAGCCTTACTTTCATATTTTCATCACTTATGGCAAATATCATTAACTGTAAATTTTGTATTACAAGAAAACCATCCGATAAGCGACCCTCATCACTGTCCCCATCAAAGGATCAGTAGGTCATTTTATAGTGTTATTAACCCACCGATGATACTAATAGGTGAACAACAAAGGTGGGGCTTTAGTTGTTCATGTTCAGACAAGACTCAGGTAGTAAACCTTCGATTCAGTTTGACATAAGGTGTTTATTTCGCACCTGTATTATTGATGACACAAAATATTACTGCAAAATTTCCATCCTAAGAACTTTCCGAAATAATTTAACAAGTAGACAATCAAGGTTCTCATAAACATGTCATATTGGTTTTATCATTTCTTCTTTAAATTCTATACTCAGATAAGGCAAACAATGTCTGTGTTTCACAATACCCAAATTTTACTTGTTTGTCCAATTTTCGCATAAATGATACGTTATAAATCAGTAACATTTATTGATATGCTGATAGCAGCACTTACATATCTAAATGAACCTCTCTGAAACGCATCAAACAATTCTATAGTAAACTTTTGTCGGAAACCGAGATTTCTTTTAGGGATGTTGTAATTTCGTAACGAAGTCGTAAATAATCGCTTTTAGGTTGCAGTTACATCGGGGTTAAAAAGAAAATAAGATCAGGTTTTTTATTTTGTTCTAATGTTCGTGCAGGCGGTCGCATAATGAATTTTTCCGACGGAAAAAATCAACAGGCAAATCAATAGGCGGTCACATGTTGTAATTTATCGTACCGAAAATATCAGCAGGCAAATCAGTAGGCGGTCACATGTGTACTTATCCGTACGGAAAAATTCAGTAGGCGATCACATGTCTTCTTTTCCGCACGGAAAAAATCAATAGGCGATTTGCCATACTAATTTGCAATTAATTTTATGTTTACGTGTAAATTAACAAGTAAATGGAAAACCAAACTATTTAAAAAATAAGAAAATAAATATTTAAAAAAAGCAATTAATATACCATTAAATTTAGCTTAAGACGTAATACCAGACAAGGAATTATATTTAATATATTACTCAGTTTTCTGAAAAAGGAATATATGATAAAAACTCTTTTTTCAATAAAAAAAATAACAATATTGTATTTATTGTATAGTGAAAACTTAGAATGTTATTTTATTGATTTGATTTTTATTTACGTAAACGCTAAAGATATTTAAATTAATATTATTTGACAGAATTTCAGTTTTGTTAATCTATTCCACGAAAATTTTATTGTTTTATGTACGTTATTATAGTGCGTATGAAATTTCCGCAGAGTAACTTACGGAAATATATCTTTGTTGTAACTGGCAACATTCAATTTTATTCTTTATGCGCTCGCGCTGACATTTAAGGTAGGCACTTGACTCCATGTTATTAAAAATACATCTGTGGAATATTTTCGTCTTGTACAATATGGCGTCTTCCATTGCACAGTCTCTACTCAAGTTTGCGACTATACGTTTATAACACATTGAAGCTTTAAAAATTCGAAACGTAGTTTAATATCTTTTTCTATTTAGTGTTAATATATTAACTTAAGACAAAATAAAATAACGCTTTAAAATTTTGTGAGAGTTTACGTCAGGGAGTCTTCGTTGACCTTCGGTATGACTTTCTTTTACCATATTGTCATGAGAAATCATCTGAATTGTTATCTAACTTTAAGATAATGCAATTTCCATAGAACTTTTATTGAATGCGTGTCTTACCATATTCATATTTTCGAGCCGTTAAGAATAAACCATGTTCAACTTTAGCAACGAAAAACTCCCACGTGGAAATACCTCTCATTTCTATTTATAGACTTAGAACTTGGTCCACAAAAATTGATAGGGTAGAGGTATCGACTCCATCGAATCTTGAGCTTTTGATTATTCTGCAGCTGCGCAAGTTGTAACAAAATGCACTCATAGTGTTTTACGTATATTAGACATCATTGAAATATTAACATTTTCGGAAAGGTTAACAAGTCTATTAGCGACGTGTGCAAAGCTTTTAAGTATGTAACTGGAATTAAATTAATTTCAATCTTATGACGAAAATGCTATTATGAATTGAAGTCTTTAGAACCTCACTAATTGTCGTAGGTTTTTTATTTATTTAGGATGGATTTTATACATTTCCTTTTTTTTATTTAGCTGCCAAAATATGTAAGGCAATTTTGAAAATGGTATATAGGTACAACCAGTTCACTCTATTCCAAGTAGGGCATTGGTATTTATAGAATTAGGTTGTACCTGCAATCCTTTTGACTTGAATGATATGGTGGCTTTTATTGGAGATCTTATTCTTTGTGAATGATTCCAATAATATTAAGGAACGTAAAGTTGAAAAAAAGTAACTAAGATAATATGTCTTCATACATGAAGAGTCTTAACATGAAAACTCATACACAAACATCTAATTATTCACACAATTATATATGTGACAATTGTGTAGACTGTTTATGTTTTCAAGATGAATTATTTGATATTTGGGATGTAGCCATCATATATGGTAAAAATTATTGTCTTAAATGTATTGCACTCTTTAATAAATTTTATGTTTTATAAACTTTTACAATATTTTATGAAAGAAAAGATATTTTAAAACTAGGTGCAACTCAGACTTGCTTGGCCAAAACTTCATTTTTCATATTGAATTGAATGTTTATTAGAACTAGCCATTATTGTATTTTGTGTTAATGTATATACTTTTTTTTTGTGCAATAACATGAAATTATCAGTGCTTTGATATAAAGAAAAAAAAAACTATTTTTTATATATGTGCCAAAGTTTCAGTCAGTAATAAAATTAGCATAAATCCGAGACTTAAGGCCCTTTTCCACAATGTTCTAATAAATTTATTTTTAATGCCATTTCGCTTACAGCAATATCTATTTTATCTTACGATACAATTTTAATTTTGAACAAGCGGCATCAGCGAATTTAATTATCACATCCAAACTCTCATCAAGTTTAAAACATAAATTATTGAATAATAATGGTTACATTTAATTATTTCAAATAGACAATTTTTCCATGAAATTATAAATTTTGTGTTTTTACATGTGTCACATTTACAGGAATTATTGTTGTATTATATTGACATTAATAAATTCTTTCATCTTTTGAATAAATTGATGTCAGTGTCAATCACGTTTCGCTTACGATTCCAATCATCATATTTTATTCTGATCCCTTCCCTTATTTTTGACCTTGATCCTATTTTCAATTTTAACCCTGTTTCTGTTTTAAATTCTTATCCTAGTCCTGTTCTCGATTTTGTTTCCCTTCCTTTTTTCAATTCAGATTCCACTACCCGTCACAGTTCCTTTCAATGAAGTCAGAAGCAAATATTAATACCAAAATAAAATATAACCTACTTAGAGATAGTGTAATAATTTTAAGAATTATTAAAATTGTCTTAAGAATATAGATTCTTTGATGAAGTCAGGGAATAAATATTGGCAGCTTAATTTATTCCAGAATTGTGTGGTTAGTTATTATTATTGAATTTTAGAATCAGTTCAATAGTTCTGTGTAGCAATGCAAATGTGCCTATGAAACCTGGTATGATTGTTAGTTTTTCTTAGAAAGGTGTGTTTGTGTACAACATATCACTCAAGCTTCATGATAATCGGATCAATGGCTTAGGCATGTATAGGGGACAAATCGACAAAATTTTTTATATATTTTCACTCGTTTCAATTGATCTCAATTCCAATCTTACTTTTGATGCTAAAAAAAAGAATTACATATATTTATCGTTCAAATTGTAGGTTATGGTCAAGAGCTAATATAAAAGTCCCATATAAAAAGCACTTTCGAATTTTTGCAAATTTTCAGATTTTTCAGCCAATTTCTTAAAATTTTCTTTTAATAAGAATCTTCAATGGACTTCAACAAATATTTGAAAAAAATATCCAAAATAGTTTTGTGCTTAACTTTTGACTTTTGACTTGACACTTTTGAGTTTTGTGCTTAAATATTTAGTATATTTTTATTTACATTGAGTAAAATGTCATATTGCATCAAAAAGAAACAATCTAATTTTAAATATTAACTGTAAGATTTGGCAAATTGTCCATACATTATCTATCAAATCTTGTGTTGAAGTACAATTAGTGCAACTTGCTGTAAATGTTAATACAGTGGAATCTCAATAACTCAACCTCGTTAAGTCGAAATCTTCAGTAAGAAAAAAATTGCCATTCCCTTGCGATGAACCCCTAAATATGCGGTATCTCAAATTATTTAAACTTTATAACTCGAATTTCGAAAAGGAGACCCGTAAGTCATAATTGGTAAAATATAATGACGTCTTACTTGGAATTCTCTGAAATAATAGCAATAAATTCCAAAATGAATGTTCGGGTTGGGGGCTTCTTATCTATTGTTTTTGTCTTGTACACATGCAATGAATGAATACATTCATGAATCTTTCTGAGTAAGGTAGCTGTGAACGTTATGTTTGTTCCTTGTCGACAGTCATATGATTCTCGGAAGGTCTTGTTAAGTCGAAAACTCGTTAAATCGATTTTTTTTTGCATCTCCTTTGACATTCGAGTTATTGAGATTCCAGTGTATTGTCATTTACCAACACATGAGGCAAATCTTTTGAATTGAAATACAATTATATTTAATTTATATTTTGTATTAAACTGTTTAGCAGTTTATTTATTGGTTCATAGATGTTCATCTTCATATAAAGATATAATTAATGATTTCAAATATTTAAAGAAATATGTTTAAAAATTAAACTAATTCAATTATTGCAACAAAAATTAAACTTAAAGTCTTTGTTATTTACTATAATCTTTTTCAAATAAAAATTGGTAATAACTTTATTGTAGATATATTATTATAATTTAGAGTCTTCAAGAAAGAACAAATTAAAAATTTTTGCTGGAGCAAAATTTCCTACATCAATTGGTAGTAAGATGAATTTATGACAAATTCTCAAGCTACTGATGCATTTATTACAAAGGCCCTAGGGGTATAAATATAGTGATTTTTCCTGAAAGATATCAGTACGATACTTTGAGGATTCTAGGTACCAAGATCCTGAAAGTTTCAGATCATAACCCAACTGGTTTTTAGAAAAGCAAAATATGAAATAATCAGGAAAATGAATATTCTCAGGAATGCGAATCGATTTATCTGAATTTTGATATATTTTGGATATATGGACTAATGATACCTTCTGGAAAAAAAAATTGAGAGCTATATCGGTTAAAAAGAACCTCATAAAAAGTGATATTTTTATTTTAATTTTGATTTTTAACTTTCATACAATTTTTGTACAATTACGAAACTATTTTTGCTGATTCCTCGGCCCATTTTTCCATGGATTTATGAACATTTCAGACTTAAAAAGGCACTCCATATTACAAAAAAAAAACCACTTTTATGCCAATATTCACTTTATTTTTGTGTTTTAAGCTTAAATCTTATTTTTACCTATATATGTTTTATTAATTTTATTTAAAATAATCATTTCTATACTTAGAGAAACAATTATTCTTTCTGCCTAAATCAAAAGTTAAATATCTTAACATCAATGCATATTATCTAATTTTATTGAATATGTATAAACACAACTTTTAAGGTAATATTTGTTCATTAGCAAGATCAATCGTTATTTATTTTGCAATACTGTTGCGAGTATTTGTAAAAATTACTATGCTTGTATCTGTGGCATGTAATGCGCTATCGACTATCCCTCTTACTTCAACCAACACACGACCGACATCACACTTGTGAATTTGGTCAAGACGCCACAGCTGAAACAAGTACAGTTTCAGCTCAGAGAAAGAGTGTAGTTCAGTTTAATTTATTAAGCAAATAAAATGTCTACTAATAAAACAAATAATGAGAAGTGTTGCATTTGCTCAAAACAAGTAAAAAAAGTTACTGATACTGCTAAAATCTTATCAACAGAACAAGATATTGATGACTTTTCTAGACTATTTCATATCAATTTTTTACTGTGTGTGTGGCAGGTGATATTGTTTAAAAGGAAAATTGATCCAGATGCAAATAGCTCTGGAGATGAATCTGAATCAATTGTTAGCGAAATGTTAGAACGGACCGAGTAGTTTGTCACACATGACATTGTCTCGTTCAAGTTCAGACGATCCTTCCTTTAGGGTTAACATCACTTCTACCGATAACAGTACAGAGTATATTGAAGTTCCAATCAAAAGAACTATTTCAACCCATGGATACTTTGCAATAATACTATTAATCTTTTTATGTCTTATTAATGTCTTTGCAATAATACTATTAATCAAATGGTTATTCCTCGAAAAGTCCGGTTGCAGTCATTTATCAAATGACAAGTTTTCATACCAGATGGAAATCGATGCTGTCGAAATCATTTGATAAATAAACAGTTCTATGGTGAAGCTCTTGATCTTATAAGAGTTTATGCTAACTGGACCAGAATTAGTAGAATTAAATAATACGATGGAGAATTTGGCCGTTGAATGTGATTTAATATTACTTAATAAAATGGATGATTATTGTGTCTTATGGGAAACTTCGTGTTTTAACTGATTTAGAATGGGAAAACGTGATTGAGTTGAGGAATTGGTTAGTGTTAATGAGAAGCACTGACGCTCGTAGCGTAACTCCAGCACTAATAGTGTTTTTAGTTGAGCTTCGTACAGGTAATTCAAATAAGTTAATATCCACGATTCTGGATATTGATGATGAACAGTTGCTTTCAAAATATTGTGAGGAAGTCATCCAATCTTTTGAAAAAGACGTTTTACCTTTGCGCTTCGGTCTAAATGCAATATCTAGGATTGATCTTATTCAAAGTCGTACATCTGCGGTTGCTAAAAAACTTCTGACGATCTGAATGACAAACTTGTTTTAATTTGTGATGGGACTTATTTATTATGGGATATTTAAAAATATAACTTCTTAATTAAAAGATGATTATTTTAAATAGAATTAATATATACATATATAAGGGGCAAAAACGAGATTTAAGCTAAAAATATAAAAATAAAGTGAATATTGGCATAAAAAGTGGTTTTTAATTTTTGGAATATGGAGTGTCTTTTTTAAAATCTAAAAAGATCATAAATCCATAGAAAAATGGATGAAGAATCTTAAAAGATAACTTCATAATTGTACAAAAATCGTATCATAGTTAAAAATCAGAATAAAAATACCATTTTTTTTTTTAAGTTATTTTCAACCGACATAGCTCTCAATTTTTTTCCTAAAAGGTACCATCAGCTCCCAAAACATATCCAAAATTCATAGAGATCGATTCATGCATTCCTGAGAGTATTCATTTTTTCTGACTATTACATATTTTGCTTTTTTTCTGAAACCAATTGAGTCAGTGATCTGAAACTTTCAGGCTCTTATTATCTTATTAGTGCCCAAAACCCTCAAAGTATCATATCAATATCTTTCAAGGGCAATTTACTATGCTTATACCACAAGGGCCTTTATACTAAACTAAACCCAAATCGCTTTTTCTCTAACACTGTTCAAATGATGAGTATATGGACATGAATGAATATTAATAATTAATAGCATATTCCTATTACTTTTCTATATTTAAAAGGGTGAAATAATTTTTGAGATATATTTTCTTATACTAATTAGATATTGAAATGCACATCTTGACCTGGCAGACATTATTCTGTCCTTTTTTGTGGATTATTTCCCCATATAGTTCACAATTGCAGTTCCGCCAGCATAAACTTAAAATTATTTCTTATTGATTACTAAAAAAAATAATTATTAAGTTTATCACAATAAGAAAAAACAAGTCTCAAAATCAATAATGAAAACTTACAATAATATCTTCCATAGCGTGATCTACAAAAAATATCCATGACAAACTATTAGCAGGTTTAGTTGTACTGACTATTAAATTACAATACAATCACAAAAATCATAACCTATTCTAGTTGATAAATATTGTTTAGTGATTGACAATGCGACACACTAACCATATCCAATGTCGAATTTCTCCATTTAATTATTATATAAAAAATCTTGCTTTTGGATTCAAATATAGGACAGGCTACAAACTTATCGCTTATAATTATCTCAACGAAATCAAAGGCTTTGATTATTTAGTAGTTGTTGTTCTGTGGAAGCCATATAATTCCATGTAAATCTGTAATTGGACTAGCCTTTTCCTTTAGATTGGATTAATGTATTTAATGCCTTTTCCACATCTTTCTGTGAAATTACTTTGTAGGCTAATGTAGAGGCAAAATTCATTATAAACATGACTTTTTGATAAAAGCAAATTTATAATATTTTGGAGAAAACCTTTGGTCAAAATTTGGTTTGATAAAATATTTAGTATATAAATTTAATTTTCTAAATTTTTCATTAATTTATTGACTTACAAGAAGAAACTAATGATTATATTTCTTTTTAGGAATCAATTCTAGTAATACTTTACAAGAAATTACCAATCTTCCAACTAGTCAAACATGTACTGCTCCAGAGTTACTAATGATAAACAGGATTACTCCCACAAATATTAATTCTGAAAATGACAATGAACATACGAATATTGAATGTGGAAAGCCAAAAATTGGAGGTGCCGCTGTGAAAACTACACCGACTCCAACTGAATTGCTCTCTGCAAGCATAGAAGCAGTAGCAGGTGTAAAATCCACAAAGGAAATTGTCGAAGATCAAGAACCAGAACTTGAATTACCTGAATTATCGGTAGCGAGTCAAGCCCAAGCAAAACTAAATCAGAACCTCGCAAGCTGCAATCGTAATAACCCATCTAAAATGAAAGATATTAATTTAAATAACAAAATACTGGTTAGTTTACTAATTTTAATGTATGGCTTTGCATTCCAACTAAATACATTCTAACAGTTCTATAAACTGAATGCTTTTTTTCTTATCAGTTTTGTCAATGGGCCTTTTTGTGTTGTGATACATTCTTGTTATTTTCCTACAACTATACATTGTGTATTATTTCCTTTAAATTGTTAATGTACATTTTAGACTTGGACACTGCTAATGGTAATATAACCACAGAAACGAATGACATAACAGATAATCAAGAAGATAACAACAAGAATAATAACCAAAAGCCTTTTGTAGTCATGGATAAGAATACGACAAGCATAATGGCAAGTGGTGAACAGTCACCCAAAGAAAATGAAACGATTGAAAATGGTAGAAACGAGACTGATACAATAAGTAATGTAGAACATGAGAATGTTGCTCTCAGTGACAAAGAAAGTAGTGTGATTCAGGCACCACCTGAAAAGCCTGTTTATGTTCCTAAATATAAATATAATAAGGGTATGTTCTACTTGTGAAGTTTTAATAAGATTAAATAAACTTTTATTAATTAATTTATATTACAATTGGTAATTCTTATAATCGCTTATATATTTGTTATGAAATTCTTATAATCTGTAATATTTTATTTATAGACCAGTGGTCACCTTTAAATACCTCGGGCAAGAAATGCTATGATATTAATTTTTTAAAACAAGTTAAAGATGATCCTTTATCTAAAAATAAACCTGAAAGCACACAAAAATTGGAAGCTTTAAAAGTAATGAGGGTAAGTTGTATACATTTCTTAACTAAAATTTTATTCACAGAGCTATATAACAAAACTGTAATACCCAAATACATAGTGTGCTGTAAATTATTTTAATTAATTTTTTCAGACTACACCTCAAGAAATGTCTTTACAATTTCTATCAAAACCGATTAATGATTCGGTGATGCCAAACTTTATGAAAGCACAGGTCGGTGCAAGGAATCTAATGAGAGATCCTAAAAAGGACAACAAGACTCTCATTCCAGGTAATAGAAATCAGAAAAGTTTTTTTTATCATGAAGATCTGTTATTCACTTTATTTAACCTGTAATATGTTAAACACTTATTAATTTCACAAAGATCTGTATCATATGAAATGTATACAAGATATATCCTGCACCTTATTAAACATTTACTTATCAATTTGGTATGTACAGGTAAAGGTAGTGTAAAGTCAAACGCTCCTTTGAACATGGGCAGCGGTCACAAAGGATTGATTCACGTATCCATATCGCTCCGTGAAGATGTTAAACTCAACGAAACTGAAAATGCCTGGAAACCATCTAGATTCAAGAGCGACAATGTTGATCAGGAACAACGAAAAACTGAGGTTTTTGTCCAAATAACATTTAACAAAAAGTGAATTGATGTATGTTACACATTGTTTTCTTTTCTCTATTTAGGAGGTGTATAAAAAATTCAGAGGAATCCTGAACAAATTGACACCACAGAAGTTTGACACTTTAATGGAAAGAATCAAAAAATTGGAAATAGACACACAGACTCGCTTAGAAGGTGTCATTGATCTGGTCTTTGAAAAAGCTATAGACGAACCAAATTTTTCAGAAGCCTATGCATCAATGTGCCAAAAATTATCAAAGCTGAAGGTAAATAAAATTAATTTCAAATCCAAAAAGTTGCTAATGTTTCAGATAATTCATTTTTTTAATTCTATAACTAATAGGTACCAGCAGACAATCCTACAACTCCTGACCAACAGGTGAACTTTAGAAATTTAATTATCAGTAGGTGCCAAAATCAGTTTGTTACAAATAAAGTGGATGAACAAGTGAGCAAACTTGAAAAAGATCTCGCTGAATGCACCGATCCTGTGAGTATGAAAAACAAATGTGCAATTTATATTTATATGTTCAGTAGTTTTAAAGCATACTTACATTAATTAATATTATTCTAGGCTAAAAAAAAGGAACTTCAGTTACTTTTAGAAGAAGAGAACAGAAAAATCAGAATGCGTTCTGTAGGAAATGTTCGATTCATTGGTTAGTAAATAAAAGTATATGCAATGTATTTTATTTTATATATCGGTATTTTACGGGTGCATTTTTTTTCAATCCCTTATTTTTTTCCACAGGTGAATTGTACAAGCTGAAAATGTTGACCTTCAAGATTATGTTGTTTTGTATGAACCATTTAATTGATAAGCCTGAAGAGGAAAAACTTGAATGCCTGTGTAAATTACTCACCACTATAGGGCAACAAGTTGAATGTGAAACAAAGGATCAAGTTGAAATAATATTTAAAAGAATGCAAGAAATCGTTGATAAAAAATCATATAAGATTAGTAGTCGTGTGAGGTAATCAAACTTAAATGATCAGTAAATTTAATGGATATTATACTTATCATATTGACTTCTGATTTAGTTTTTTGCTTAATTTGATTGATGTTATGTAAAATAATAACATGGAATATAAATATAATACATGGTTATGCATGGAAATCATATATGTATAATAAATTTTATAATAGTTCTCTTAATTGATATATTTTATTATTATACTTCTGCCAAACGGAATCAAAGATGTGTTGGAAATTGAATTATGAACTAAAAGTAGTAATTATTGGCATTGACCATATTTTTCTATTTTAGGTTTATGATTCAAGACGTTATAGAACTTAGAAAACGAAATTGGGTTGTCAAGACTGTTGTGGATTCTCAACCAAAAATGATGGATCAGATTCAAAAAGAAGCTGAGCAACAGCAAAGACAAATTGAGGTATTTTTTATTTAAGGATGTCATTTGGTGATAACAACACTATTTCTTAATTTCTTCCATATACCAGCATTATAATCAAATCTTATATTGAACACATCAATAGTTTTTAAACGATATTAGATTTTCTTTGTTATTATTATCACATGAGTGTAAGCAGTATCAATAACATTTAGCAGAATAAATATTTTTCTTTGGCAAGGCAATTTTCCCATATTTGTATTAAAATAAATTTTCATTCTATTCTAATAATCTAACGCTTTTTTTGAAATGCCTTTTTGATAGAATAATCTAGATTAATTTAGAAAATTAATAACAAAGAAATTTAACTCACAAAGTTAACAATGCACTAATGCTGTTTATCTCCATAAATTTTAACTAAAAATATTTGTAATAATATGTAGTGCCTATTCCACAACTTACTTTTAAATCAGTTTTATCAAAAAGTAATTTTTAAGAGTTAATTTTACATTCATCCTAAAAATTACTGCTGTAAATTTAAAAGGAGTTTATGGAAGAGGCTCTTACTGTATAGTGTAAATATACAATATCATTTAATAAAAAAATATCCATATCATTTGATGATAAATATGGAAAGCTTCCAATAGACAATTCATATTACAATGCTTTATTTTAAAAAATGATTAATGCTATCATGTTCCAGTAAGCATGCTGCTCAGTTAATGCAATTTCATCAGTTTAATTCAATATTGTTAATTAGTTTTTACTCAATAATCTGTCAACACCAAAACAATTTCCAATACATTAGGCAGTAAGTCTGATTGAAATTATATGCTATAAAAAAGCAATTAGCACTCTCATATTTTCTGTCACCATTTTGATAATTACGTAATTTAAATGTTCAACATTCCCAGCTTATGAATTCTCCAATGGGTGCATCATTTCGACGTGACGAAAGCGGGCGCGGTAAACGTGGCGGCGATAACCGACGGCAGGGCTCCGGCACTTATCCGGATAACTCTTGGTCAAGTACTCGCCCCAAATATGCGTTTGACCCATTGAAATTAAAACAATGTAGCAAGGTATGTATATACATTTCTGTTGTAATTTAAAGTTTATGCAATTTATTAATAGAATCGTAATAATTTGATGGGCATATTTAATTTTTCGAGACAAAGAATATATGAGTATGTTGAGATGCCACTAAGAGAAAACGTGTCTACTCATGCAATATTCGCCAATGAACCAACAATCTTCTTGCATTCCAAATAATGACTATGTTTTTTTTAGTTATAATAACAAGGATTCATCGAATAAAAGGGTAATTTGATAATCATTTTATTAGGGAATAGCTCTTAGGTTGAATTGCTATTGAGAATTTAAAAAATTCAAGTTCTTTTCAAATAATAGCATTCCTTTAGAAGTCTTTTTTAATAGACATAAAATTAGTAATGAAACCATGCATAATTATTACAATAATAAGATTGAATGAGCATATATGGTATGCATTAAATTTGCAAGAGAAATATATAGAGATAAATACCAGGTAAAAATGGTATCTATACATTTTGTTGTTGTTTCAATATCCGTGAGACCAGCATTGAAACTGAGAGCGGGACAAACACTGGACCCGGCAGTAGAACCAGAATTGTCATTGAAAATAGGACCATGATCATGATCAAAATTTGCAGCAAAATCAGCCAAATTAGAAGATGAATTTTCACATTTGAATAATAAAAAAATCGTTACATTGAAATTTATGTCTAGCAAACCAGGCGAGTGACTGCTAGTATATATATAATAAAGAATGTTTGTAACTTTACAGGACGTACAAAATGTTAAACTGGCGCCACATCATTCATCTTGGAATCGCGGTTCAGGCGCTAAGGTGCCACCTCAAACCAGCAATTCTTTCATGGGTTTGACTACTAATACATTTAGTGTACTTGATGTCAATGTTCCGACCGATCCGACTGTCATAAAAGGTATAAATTTTTTAAATCATTGTTATAAATATTAATAAAACTTTTTTCTTGCATCAGTAATAATATTAATATTTGAATTTTTTATATGCAATTTTTTAATTAAAGTTTTTTTTTGTGTTTTGACTATTATGTAACAATTTCTATGTATTTGAAAAATAAGAAGACAGTGGAATCTCAATAACTCGAATGTCAGGGGAAATGAAAAAAAAATTGAGTTAATGAGTTTTTGACTTAACAAGAACTTCGAGATACATATGACTGTGTCGTCAAGGAACAAACATAACGTTCACAGCTGGGTTACTTAGAAAGTTTCATAAATGTATTTATTCATTGCATGTACAAGACAAAAACAATAGATTAGAAGCCTCGAACCCCAACATTCATTTTGGAATTTATTGCTATTATTTCGGGAAATTCCAAGTAAGACATCATTATATTTTACCAACTACGACTTGTGGAGTCTCCTTTTTGAAATTAGAGCTATAGAGTATAAATATGTATTATCGATACTTCGTAGGGTAATAACATTTTGTTTAAGTTACAAAGACTAAATAATTCGAGATACCATTTTTTTCGACTTACTGAGGATTTCGACTTAACGAGGTTTGAGTTATTGAGATCCACTGTATTTGTTTCATAAAATTTCCATGTGAATGAATGCTGGAAATATTTATAGAGGCACATTCAAATATGGATATATGCAATGAGCTATTTATTCTGTGAGTAGCAGAATAACAAGGGTATTGCATTTGCATTCTCTATACAGAGGCTCCAGCATCTGCATTAGAATAAATGGAGCATACCCTTTGACATCCACAAGTGTCAAATATCTGCGATGTAAAAGAGTATGGGTGTGAACTAAGAATATATCAGCTGTCTGTCAAATAGTTCTTGTCAGCCGTAGATTTAGTAATGCTTATGCCGTCGGCGTGTGAGTTGATGATAACCAAAGTGAATGATTCTGTTGAAAAAAGATATGAAAATAAATGTCACCCAGACTAAAATCATATAAAATAAGGTTTGAAAGAAGCAAAACCAGGACTGAATGCAATATATAGAGAGTAGACCAAGCGAGAGTTTGTTTGGACTATTTTGCATATATATATTTACTTGGGTAGTTTATTTAGAAATGATGCTGAATGTGATAGAGATAATGAAAAGAAATGAAATGTGGGGAATGAAGTGAATGGACTCTTGCTTGCTCTTATGAATAGTAAAATATCTCATGACAGACGTATTTAGCTATATGTCTTTGAAAGGTAGATGTAGGAATAGTGATGTCATTGTTCATAAACAATGAACATTATGGTAATTTGGCCCTTAAAAAAGCCAAATTTTAAGCATCCAAAACCATCATGTTAGCATGAAACAATTTATGGATGTCGGTGAAGCAAGGAATATGTAAAGATCATACCATATATAGATGTCTATTGTCTTCTCCCACCCTTTTGGGAAATAGGCATAAAAATAAAACAAAATGGTATGATTGGAAATCACATTTTTTCATGTACATAAAACATAAATTATAATTATTTCAATAGGATCTTCCATCTAATTTAATTGATCTTTATATATGTATATTTTGGCCTAGATATCATAATATTTAATATTCAGGCAGTTGTTCGTTAAGTTATTTAAGAAGTTTGTTTTAAATATTCAAGGTTTAAATTTATTAAAAATTCTGGCTAACCACCATCAGCAATGCTTTTGTAACCCATCTTTTTCTATGCAGAAAATAAAGATCAGTCTCTTGGCTATCACTCAAAGGGTGCTTCGATAGAAAGATCTACATTCAATTCAAGAGGACAAGTATATGGTAAGTAAACAAAATCTATAAATCAGGTGCAATAATTAGTTAATTTGAGTTGAAATGTAATATTGAAAAAGTTCAATATAAATTACTTTCAATATTACAATATTTTAATAATTAATCATATAAAATGATATTAATTATTGTTTTGTTATACAATGTATTTATATATTAATTTAAATTAAGTGCAATACTAAATGACTTGAATTGTAATGCAAATTAGTTGAATAAATAGTATCATTAGTCTAATAAGCTTTCTTCATTTTAATATATTTTACTTTTTCTGCAATCATGATATAATTGTTTGATTAATAGATAAATTAATATGAAACGTCTATACGCGCGTTGGACTGGGGTAAAACCAAGATGTCTCAAAATTCGCTTGGTTTTAATCTACGCTAGCTGCGCCTAGCATGTGCAGATAAGAGATAACGTGTTGGCATGAGTGTATTTCCTCATATGATGAAGCTTTTATAACAATGAACATTTATTTCTATTTTTGAAATTACATCATTGTTTACAAAGTTTCAAAATGTGTGATAGTGATTATTATATCCGAAATGGATGTTTCATATTTTAGCTATCATCAATAATTCTAACTTTCATAGAATCAAAGGATAGTCTACAAACAAACTCCGCTACTGTAACAGAGTTAACTGATGAAATGTAATATTAAATGTAAATCAGTAGCTTCTACTTTTCATTTGCAATACCTGCCATCTTCATTTTATTCCAATTTTATTATAATAATACAGTATACAACAGTTTTGATATTTCAAATCTACCGGGTATCCCCTAATGCATTCATTTGTTTTTAAGCTAAGGATTTGAGAACAGTAGTCTGAAGGTTTGGAGAGGATTTTTTATCATTGCTATTTTATTTGTATTGTATCAAGTTTTTATCACCCCACTGATGAAACTGGCCCTCTCACAATTTTCTTAATGAATTTAAGCTTAAAATATTTTTAACGTAATTTGACTTTAATTATAAAAATTTTGATTGTTTCAAAACCATTCAATTTTGTTTCATTTCGTTCAAAGCATATTTTTCAAAATTTGCAATGTATATTTTAACCATAAAATTTTGATTGTTTCAAAACCATTCAATTTTGTTTCATTTCGTTCAAAGCATATTTTTCAAAATTTGCAATGTATATTTTAACCATGTCTTAAAATACCATTTACTAAGATACAATTGGGATTGTATCAGTGTATGTATTTCCTTGCACCTTTGTTGCAGAACTCTAACGTACGGCTCTATGCATTAATTTTTATTTCAATTGGATATAATATTCTCATGCAGGTCCCGGCGCGGGCAGTCGCACCGGTTCTATGGGCACGCCGCGTTCAAGTTCCGGCAACCGGAGCATGCGCTCTCCTGCAAACTCCCGAAGCGCTTCGCCCGCGCCCACGCCGCGTGACGCCAGTCCACCGATTCAGGTAATATCATTGACTGCGCTTTCTTAAAACTGAATAATATGTTTATATACACGCATATTCTAAAAATTATTCTTAAAATTAAAAGGTGAAATGAAATAGCGCAATATTTTATGTTGACGTTCATGGAACTTTCTTTGCAGTTGCATTTTTCTTAATGAAAGTGGTAAATGTCAATTATTAAAATTCACATAGTGTTCATGTGGACCAGTTATTATATTTATAAATGCGCAAAAAAAAAAATGCATGTGTAACAACCCTACAAGTGATAGAAGTGAAACTTATTAAATAGTATATGTTATTTACATAAACAATTGCAAAATACAATAATTAATACTAATGACAGAACACGTGGAACCTCACCTCTTCATATTTAGCATCTGACGTGTACACCTATAATGCGCATTAGCGCGACTCTTATCTTATTCTATCATTTGGTATCATTGTGTTACATAATTCTCTTTAACTCCACACCCTATAACCTCGGAATGTATGGCTCTCTCTTTCTCTCTACGTTATATTTTCTTCTGTCACATATAACTAAATGTGTCCAATCCTTGAAATTTCACTTTCAATTTTGGTCCAATTATTGAATATTCAATCACCACCTAAAAAGCATAACTTCAAAAATTACTGGATGAGTGCAAATAGGATTGACAACTTAAAAATTCCTTATATAATTATGTATGTAGATATTTTATCCATCAAGTCTTTGATGATTTTGGGTTATTTTCAATATTGATGCTGGCTTATTGGTCTCTGGAATTCTGAATCGTTTTATTTTTCTTCAAGAAGAAAGCAAAAATTAAATGTATATATAGGTTTTAGGCAGTGAGAGAATGAGATAGAATTTGTTTCTGAGATAGCTATAAATGTATATATAGGTTTTAGGCTGTGACAGAATGAGAGAGAATACATTTCTATATAGTTTTCCTATCCTATGTCTCCTCTTTATACAATAGTTCATAGCAGTCTGCGTCCCCACTACTCCACTGTTGTATAGGGATACAACAGTGGAGTAGTGAGGAGATGCCCCTGCCCATACACGCACTCTGTATACTAGGGAGACTGGATTCTATGCTGTGTACTATATTCTAATCTACTCAAAATATATACAAAGAGTTATTACAGAGAGAGAGAGAGAGAGAGAAATTTTGAAATCTATAGCACATTATTTTCTGTTGCATTGTAGTGACTATTGTGCACTTTGAAAAATAATTTTATATTGAATCAAACAACTTCTATCTTTATTAAAATTTTATTTTAAGTAATAAAAAAAATGTCGGTTAATAGCACTCTCTCTCACTCTCTCTTTTTTCTGTTCACCACTTCCATAGTGTATTCATCTCATTCTCTTAAAAATTAATTAGAATACTAAGTTTCACTTCTACCGCGTGTGAACTCAACTCAATTTTTTTAGCTGCATAAAACTAACTTCAGATTTATGATTTAAAATTTATAAACCTCCATTACCATTATATTATTCAATATAATGGTAATGGAGGTTTAAATTTTAAATCAATGATTACACTTGTCTGTTGTATGATTACTAAAACACACAATTTGTTTTGTATTGAAGAACTCAAAAATATTTCGATGCAATGATTAATACTGGTATCACTAGTAAAATGTCACTTGTATTATTAGGTTAAAACAATTGCGAATCGCATACAGTAGAGATTTATGTAAACTTGCTAATTTCAATATTTTGACAGGATAAGAATTACACATGATATAATTTACCTTTAATTTTTTCATTCATTATAATGACAAACTGGAAATATATCCATGATTGTTAAATTTTCTGAGTTTATTTTTATATTCATCAAAATAATTAAATGGTCATTTATAAGTTAATTTCGTATCTTGTCATTTGGGCACTGGTTCCATCCACAATTTTGAGTCAAGACTTTGTTGTTTTGCATAATATTTTTACATTCATGACTAGACCAATGTGTTTGTCCTTGATAATATGTAAATCTGATGGTCTAGTTCAAGTATTTTCATTTTAATTGTGCCACATAACCCTTAGAATCGTATAGATGAAAGAATAGTAAAATTCATAGGGATATTATAATAAGACTGATACTGAAAATAATATTATCGAATGAATATACATGTTAAATCAGGCTAAATCTTATGATATCAAAGTGAAAAAAGAATAAAGAGAGGATGAAGAACAATTGCTTGTAATTGCAAGTGCAATATCAAAGTTGTACACTTTCATCAACAAGTGGGTAGATTGAATCAAATGCATTACAATATAATATTTATATAATCCATATGTGGAAGTATTAATCATTTACATGTTTAATATTTTGTCACCAATATTTTTATGTACAGGAACCAGAACATGTTGAAAATGTCAAAAAATTTGTTAAAAGCATAATAACAGATTGGCAAACCGATCATGACGACAAAATAATGCTTGAAGAGATTAAAAAGAAATTTCCATCTGGTCAGTATATGGCTGTCATCACTGACCTACTAAATATCACTGTAGAGATGTAAGTATTTGCAATGAATTTTACAACACAATATCCTGAATATTGTTTGTTAATGATACCACTGTTTTGTGTTCAAATTATATATAATTATTTTATAATGATTTTAAATATCATTAGATTTTCAATAAAATGAAACTCACTCTGAAACACAAAAAAAAAAAGATTTTTGCTGTTATATTTAAAATAGCTTGTGTTTATGTTTAATGATAATCGAAATTTGGACGTCTAATTTAGAATTTGAGTATAATAAAAACTCCTTGGCGCCTAGTGAATCACTGATTGTTTTTTTAAACTATTGTATGTTCATTGCAATGGTAACATTAAAAATATTCAGGATATTGTATTGTAATATATAATAGCCATGTTTGTAACAGCATTTTAAATGTTACAAAATACATGTAAAAAGTTAATTCATAACTATATTTTAAAAAATATTTTTAGGCCTTGTAAAGATGCCATACAAGTATCAAAAGCACTGCATTATTTGCTATCTTGTAATCTTATATCTCCCGAAGCATTCATCAGTTGTCTAAATGAAATATTAGAATTTGCACCAGACCTATTCATAGACATACCTATACTCTATGAAAATCTTGGCTACATACTCTCACCACTGATTGAGAAAAAGGTAAGAAAATTACCTTTACAAGAACAAAATACTCAATTTAATTATGTAAAGATTCTTATTCTTTCAATACTTAATTCCTTTTTTTTTACGGTACATCACATTTAATGAAATACTGAAATTATCTGACAGTGTAATCTCAGCAAATCAAGGTCATCTACTACTTCAGTTCTTAATAAAGGATTTGAAGCCAACTGATTATCAGGAAGCTGGGTTAGAATTACGTCAATGGATGGATGATGAACAGGTTGGATTTAAACCCTGCTTATTTTTAGATGTATTCAATTCAGTGTGCAGTATTGATATATATGTTTATTAAGAATAGTTATTTATTAGGATAAATTTCATAGATCTGTAGCTTGTCAGAAGAGCAAATTTAGAAAAGAAAACATTCTTTATTTACAGGTAGCCCAATTCTTAGAAAAACATATGGTTGAAACGGTAAAAGATGATACTAAGGTTAGTGAAAAGGCAAAGAAAATACTGACTCCTTCCGAGGCACAAAGCAAATTGCTGTACTTAATGAATAGTGAGGAGAGCTCTGAGTGTATACGTGAATGGGTGCAGGTAACTATTATTATATTTCATTTAAGGACAGTTTTATTTTTAATGTGCCACATTGCTGACATGCTGTATTGGATTTATTTTAAGCTTATTGCTAATGTGTGTCCAAAATAAATTCAATAAAACATGGACATATGGACAACTATGCTTGCACTTTTGATCATACCCCCAACCAACCTTTATGGTGTGATTCTTATTTTATTGCCTCTCTTTTGTTGTGTTCCCCCTACTATTTGTTTAATATACATAACTAATAAATTTAAAGAATTCATAATTGTGATACTCTTAAGAGTTAAGATGTATTGAAAAATAATTAGGTTATTTAATATGTTAATAAAAATCATTATCATGTTATTACTGGTAACATTGCAGTATACATCAGTTGGGCTTGTTTAAGGAAAAATATATATTTTTTTACATCTGTGTATGTAAAATAAATGTTGAAAATTTATGTTTTAAAAAAACTATTTCAATTACTTCCAGCACAGTACTAAATGACACAAGAAAAAATCTTACTTTTGGATATATGTTGCATTGAGCTTTAGCTGTGATTTTCCCAACTTAGATATTGAATAAATTCCTTCATCTTTTATGTTGATACACCTTAACCCCTCCGCATTCCTTTCTCAGTCCTGATTCCATATTTAATTTTGTTTGTGGTATCAATTCCATTTCTGCTTTAGGTTTCGATCCTATACTTATAGCCCTGTTGTTAAACTTTCTAAATTTTTAAAAAAATGAGTATTCTTAACATAGTACATCTCTGATCCTCTATAAATTTCATTGAAACTACGAAATTGATTCAGCAGTTTGGTTACGAAAACCTACAACTAAACAGAAAGATAAACAACAGAGTCACTTTAATTTTATAATATTATATGGATACTATTATGTTTAAGGTAAACCTCGGAGAAGCGTCTAATGAAGACTGGTTCATGAGGTCATTAATACAAGCGATATGTGAATATTCATTCTTCGGTCCGGAAAGTCGTAATGTGCCACATTTCAAGAAGGATCGTTTGAGAAAATACATCGAACTGATAGATGAATTTGGCGGCGACAAACAAACTAAAGAGGCCAACTGTCTGGTCGGCATCCAGCAGTTGATACATAGATTAGAACATCCCCAAGGTACATTCTCTATAATTGTCAATATTAAATATTATTAAAAAAATTGCTGTAATTATCTATATGTAACTTAAATACAGATTTAAATTGCACCACAGAAAAAAGGAGTAATAATAATTTGATATTTTTGACAATGAATCAATAGTGTTTTATTTTTAGTAGAAAAGCTGATAAAATTTGCAACAAAAATTCTATCAGAGACAAAATTCGAAATTCCAGAAAACTTGAAATTATATATTTTTAATAAACCGTTTCTTCACAACTTACAATTTGTGTTAAACACGAACAGGGGTAATGGTAATGGATTATAATTACTACGTGTTATCTATACATATAAAATAGGTTGTCTTTGTTTTGCCAATCACGTAAAACTACTAAGCGTATAGGCATGGGACTGGGACCATTCAATGCGGAATGATTTATAGATGGTTCTAGGCTACTCATTTTTCGAATTCTGTGAATCCTTCGCCATTTTATTTATAAATAAAAATTACCCAGCAGGCAGGACAGCTAGTATAATATACTTATACAAAAAAAAATTTTTATAAAATTACAAAAAACTTTTGTTTGGTTTTTGTCATTTACAATATACCCAAGTAGTTATAAACAGCCATTGAATCTTTTGTCAACAATTTGTTACGTATCCAGGGTTCTACAGTGACAGTTGTTATTTTCCATTTCAGGACTAACAGTGGAATTATTCCAATATTTACATGAACAATATATCATCTCTGAAAATGGTTTCACTTCCTGGTCTACCTCCGAAACAGAGTGGGAAGGTAAAGGTATGTATACTTCGAACTTCTCTTATTATCATTAGCAATGTTATTTTCTAACTGACTGTACAATAAAATAAAAAAGATGTCTAATTAACCAAATAAAAAAAGTGGTTTAAGGTTAATGGACATAGTTAATAGATATGTATTGATGTATGGTTCTTTATTTTGATTTAATATTGTTATTGACCTTATCACAGATGTATATAAATTAGTCTAATCAATTTGTCTTTATTAAACCACTTAATGTTCTATTTTTGTTGCCATTTCTAGTAAATGAAAATGATAACTAAGGTTTCTTTCTGCTAGGTTTTTATAATTTTTAATGATCTCAAAACCTGTGGCTATATAAAGTGAATGATATTTGTTTTCTACAGGTGTCATGTTGAAAGCCCTTACATCATTCTTCATCAATATGAAGGAAGCCGAAGCCGATGAATCCTGTAGCGAAGACTGACGCGCTCCCCACGCACCGCCTTGTTGCACTTAAACTGCGCCGCGTATATTTTTATACAATAAATGCAAAAAAAATATATATATATATATATATATATATTGTGTTGGGGGCCAAAACGACTGGGCTGTCGAGAGAGTTGTTATATACCGTTGATCATCGAATCTGGACGGTTCGAGCAAGAATCATCCTTCCGTGCCTCATTCTTTCTATAGATAAATATAGTAATTTTGTGTATTGTTGGTCTAATACTGTCTTGTTAAGATGGACAGTGTAAAAGCAATATTATGATAATTCAGATAGCTCGAGCTCGCCGCGTCGAGCGCTCCATATTTGGCCCCCAACAATCACAAAATACATGTAAAGCTAACACGCTAGTAAAAGTTGTATAATATTTTTTACGATCATTGTTTATAGTTATGAGTTTTCGTTTTTTCTTGATATTTGAAATGTTCTATACCCTATAAAATGAACTGACACGCAACCATGCCGTCGCGTTATTTTAAATTATAGCATTCTAGCTGTAACAATTTTTTTTAATCGATTTTTATAGTATTAGGTACGGAGCAATCGGGAATCGTTTACGCGACGAGAATCGATTAGAAAATATAATAGGAGTATTTGAGGCGAGGCACGACACTGATGCCTGAACGACAAATATTTCAACACGATGGCTTTAAATCTTATGCGATATCGGTTGATATTTATGAGTGGATTTATTGTAATTACTCCATAGCTATCTAAATAAAATTATTGTTATACTGTTACATTGTTTAGTTAATGACATATTTGCATTATGAAGCAATAAATAGTTCACTTCGAAGGATGCTATCCTTGCATACAAATAGTCAGAAACAATATGACAAATGCCAATCGATATAAGACAGAGTTTATCAGAGAATGTACATAAATTGTTTTTGAGAATATTCTGAAAATAATAATACTACTTTATGATATTAAATCAGTTTCATTGTGAACATTGTTATCAACCATCAAAATTCTGATTTAGTGTCATTATTCAAGGATAAATTTTTGTTTTCTGTATATTGCTTGGTTGGCGTTCTCTTCACTAATTGACGCCCATTCCAAGTAATGTCCAATGAATTTACTTACTCTAAAAATTAACAAAAAGTTAAAAATATTTTAGTATATACCTCAGATTATTTTCTTTATATTCTGTATAATTAAATATTATTCCTATATGTATAAATATTGCTCCAATATTTTATTAAAAGGATGTCAGGATAATCCTTTAGAATACATTTTGTTATGAAATTTCAGTCCTTTTGCCATGACAAAAATGACGTAAGTTCATTCTTGTTACATCTATAACATACACCAGGAAATGCCTGACATACCATTAATTATCAATTAAAAATGATTTCTATTGCAAAATTTTTATAGACAGTCGGTTCTATGTATGTTATGTAAATAAACTTTATATGAGAATATTGCCTTTTATTGTTCATCTGATCTCATCTCACTGCCGTTGAAATCGTCTATCATGAGTTAGTTGGCTGTCATGGAATAGAGACGGCAAGACAACTGAAATGGTTGTGAATTTGACTAGTTGCCTCACAAATCTTGACCTGTATAATTTGGTGTTATAAACCTAAAAACTGTGGGTATCTGCTTTTCAAATTATTCATTGGGATAAACATAGTAAATTATGAATGCTTATTACTTTTTTAGAACAGCTGGATGTAAATAGCTGTAGTAGTAGAGAGGCAATAATAGATATGCATTATAATCCATACATTTATGCAGGAGGTAGTTAGGCCCGGCGCTCATTATCGGCATCGGCAGGAAAAGGATCCTTCGGCATCCTACATGCAAGCGCACACTATCGGCAATTATGCTGGCATACTGCAGCGTTCTTAGGGATGACGAGGCGTCCTAAGGATGCCGCACCGTCCTGTAGCTTGCCGAAGCGTCTCAATATCGTATTTCTCATCATAACAGTCTCAGAGTTGTCACAAGCTAGTTGTCTGAATTGTATTTAATATGGTGGACTGGGATCTAGTGTTCATAGCAACTCTTGCTGAAGAAGAAGATCTAATCAATCAAAGAAGATTTTGGCAATCAAGCTATCCCGAGTGTTGCCTCGGCGCCGGCAGCACCGAAGGATGCCGAAGCATCCCGAAGCATTCTCAAGGCTGCCGACACAGCAGCCTCAAGCATACCGAAGCGGTATTTTGTTATTACGACACATATCACGGAAATTTCTACTTTATTGCCATTATGATATATATATTTGCCACTTCAATCCTCAGTCGTACCGATGCCGATAATGGGCGCCAGGCCTTACTCTGACAAAATGCTCATGTTATAGTCTACTCAACATAAAAAATTTATTTAAAGTCACATTTGTTCTGAGTTATCCTGAATTTATTTGTTAAAATTGAACTGAATTTATTAATTATATAATATTATAGTTACTTTCATCTCGTTAAAACTATTACTATTATTTATATTCAAACTTTACAGACAGTTAATGGTTTACAAGTAATTTATGTATAAATTACTGTCAAAACATGCTGAAATTATTTTTTAGGGATCTTTAGAACTGCAATAGAAGCCAAAGCAATCTTACAATTGTATGTATATTTGTTCGTTTGTGCATCGTACAAAATAAAAGGATAAAGGAATCATATAAGTTTTTATGCAACCAGTGACTGATTTATGAAGTACCCACTCAATACAAGAACTCAATCTAAGTATATTTGAAAATTCTGAGCTTTTAAGACATATTTCTGTGTCGACATAAAATGATGCTTTATACCAACCTGGACCTTTAATAACCAAGTAATTTAAAATTAGAAAAGCTTCATGATTAGCTATTGGTGATTTCAAGTTATCAATATTGCGTTATTGATTTGAAATATTCAAATAATGAATTATCCCTTAAAAACTTTTTTATTCGTTTCAGAATATCATGGCGCCTAAGGAGAAAAGTTTAGTCTGGAATTTTTAAGACAACATTGATGACAAATCTAAACGTGTCATGTCAAAAGGTTATTTAAGTCTACTGGAAATACAACAGACAATTGAGCATATTCATAATGTCCATAAGGCTGCTGATATGGAAATTATTATATTTTAAAAGAATACATCGAAGACAGAAAATATAAGGCGACTGATTTCAGAGCTAGCTGCTTCATGTTCCAATGAGTCATCTCATATTGACATTATCGATGAACTTCAAGTTGAATCCGTAGCCGTTATTCCTTCGACAAGTAGTTCTCAAAGTACCTCAAAACAGATATGACTTTAGATTTTGACTCGGAAGTGATCTTTATAAAACACGATAAATCTATCAAGACCCATTTTCAAGACATATACTCTTATTCAGAATCTAGCATGAAAACAAGAAAACTTATTAATTGTTTGTTATACATGATTTGTGAAAATCACCAGCCTTTTACAATAGTCGAGAATGATGGCTTCAAAAATCTTATGAAAGCAGTTGCTCCTTAATATAAAATACTAAGTGAGACAAGTCTCAGACGATGATTGGACAATAAATATGAGGTTGTTTCAGAACCTTAAAAATAATGTCTGCAATAGAAGACGTAACCATGACAGATATTTGGTCTGATTCATTAAATATGAAGAGTTTTATCGGCGTAACTGTTTCAGCATAGACATTAAATTCATATAAGTTAGTCTTGGGGTGCACGAACTTGATGAAAGACATACCTCACAGTATATTTCTGAAGTGCTCTTAAAAAGTTGTGAATAATGGGGTATGCCAGGGCTGTTATCACTGATAATGCAGCCAACATGGTAAAAGCTATAGAATTGGCGTTTGGTAAGAAAAACACATTCCATGTCTTGCTCATACCTTAAAATTGGTGACTGAGGATGCAATGGCATGCACTGAGTGGCAAAACATTGTTTCTAAAATTAAAGCAATTGTAACTCGGATTAAACAGAGTTGCATTGCTAATGATGAACTGCACAAAGCTACTCCCTCTGAGACAAAACTAATAAAAAGCGTGCCTACACACTCAAACAGTACTTAATACATGTACAAAAATTTTTGAAACTGCGGAATGTTATCAATAATATTATTTTTTGGCACGCTAACGCACCTCCAATGCTCATTCATTCGAAAATATCCATTACCTCGTCCGTCTTCTTGATATTGCGACCTTTGGAAGTAGCCACAAAAGAAATTTTTGGTGATAAATATTGCACAACTGGCAAAATTATACCTTTATTTATTATATTTTTATTTTATAAAAAGCATATTTTCCAAAATTACTTCTGTTGTCGTAGGAGAGTGTGGCAAAGGTGCAGAAACTGACTACAAGAAATGACAAAAGAATGGGTCCCATAGAACATGTAGCCGCTCTTGTTATTGCAACTATTTTAGACCCTCGATCCAAAAAAATGTACTTTAATGATGCAATAGCTTGCAGCAATGCTGTATCGAAAATTAAAGATTTAATGAGGATTATAATTTGCATCACAATGTAAATATCGACTCTGACCCCGACAAGTCGGATAAAGTAGGAGCTCTTATCATTATGGGAGTAACCATTACAAACTGGTACATCATAATTGGAAGAGTACTAAATCTACAGATCACTTGTTTGATGAACTTTCAGTATATCTAACAAGTGCTGTCAGAAGATTTTAGAAAGTTTACAAAATACAGTTTCCAATATTGCATAAAATCGCCTATGTGGTGAACATCCGTTTCATCTGGAAGACTACTTTCGCAAGCAGCGCAAGTGATGAGTCAACAAGAAACAGATTGAAGGGCAAAAAATTAGGCAAACTTTTGTATATACAAAGAATTATTATAAGAAGTATTGGGATATTAAAGATAAGATTTTATCGTCGTTTTATCTCCACAACATTTTGTAAGCTCGTAAAATGTAAGTGTAATAAAGCTTTTCTAACAAGTGCCCGTTACTTTATTTCAAACCATATACATAACTAACTTATAGAAAATTAGTCGATGCATAATACCATTTATTTTTGATATAACGATAATTCATTGATAAAAACGTTAATGATTTTCTTCAATCTCTATTCTCCATTACAAGCAAGCATGTTATTATTTTAAGGTCCCATATGACCGGAACTAATTGTCCGATCTTCAAAAATTTTAATTTAGAGACGGAAAAACAATTGTAGATCAATCAACACCACGTAAAACCAATAATATCTCAGAGGACGTTGGCAAATGTATGACGTACGCCAGGTGGATTGCAAGATGCTTAGATTGCCGTCTAGTGATAGAAGGTAAAATTACATTACCATCTAGTAGTAAAAAGCTAAAGTAAAAGTTTTATATAGACGTCGTTAAATAATATTAATTGCAGTTTATGTGGTTTGAAAATTAATACAACTACAATAATTATTACAACGCGGAATGCGTTAGACATGTCTGAATAGAACAAAAATGTATGTCTTAATACCGTTAGACACGTGTTTTTATTTCATTGTACTAATAATCATACTTTTTAAATTTATATTATTTTAACAGGTCATTTTTCAATACAAGAATTATTTAAAGATTCACATTGCATTAATTTGTAATGATTCCATGTCACACAACGAGATACAAATATATATGTTAATAATTATATATTAAATTATATTTTTTTTGGAGAATGAAAATAATTTTGAATTATTAAAGTATTACATTAGTCTATTTATATTGTGTAATATTATTAATGCTATTAAAAATTAGTTTATTAATTACATTTTAAAATATTAATATGATGTCTTAATTAGCGACATCTATTATGCAATAGTTACATTTATTGTGCATGAATTAACAAATTAGTTTTTATATTCGTTAATAGATAGTAATAAAGTGAAAATTATCATAAGTACTTAAAATATATCTTTGTAGCAATAGATAGTATAGTAAAAAAAGGTCATCCGGCAGCCGAAATGGAAGTAGATTTTATTTTATTTTTATATGGAATTCATATGAGATATGTAATTTTCGGATTTTCAACATTTTAAAATACTGTAATACTAACTAGTTGACCGGTTTGGTTTAAATTATAAGTCTACCTTTTTAATCGTCCATGGAACATGCATGTTTAATTTTATTAAGATCTCTAAAGAATTGTAGATGCTATCGTGCTGATATGCCCGCATTATATCGTATATATATACACAAATACATATATGTATGAATTGTAAACCATATGCATTTTCTGATTCAGCTCGTCGAGCTAAGTCGGAAAACAGCAATTTTTTTCAAAAGTTGCGTCGTGAGGACAAATACAATAGTTAGATTTTTATGAAATCCACTAAAAAGGAATAGATACAAATTACAAAATTTTATAAAAGGTTACTCAATTTATCGTATAGATGGCGGTGCGAACCTTACCAAAATGTATATGGAGTAATACTTAATAAAAATTGAATAGAATTTCTTGAAACCTTAAAAGAACTTTTTTCCGCTTATAAACTAATTAGATTAAATATAAATGAAAAGCTCACTATTTTAAAACAATTCGTAAACGGAAGAATCTTTCCTTTTTAAGGTCCTAGATAATCGTTTGCAGTACATGTTGAAAATTTATTGATTAGATAACAACAATTGCAACGTCATTGAAATTCCCTTTGTCATAATACGTTTATCTATGCCTTAAGGCAAAAATGGTATTATTCGACGTTTATAGTCAGTAATTTATAAGTTATATTCTCTATACCGATGACTTCCGAGGGGAAAGGAGAACTATAGTGACATTACTTTTAATTTAGACTCTTACATCTAAAATATAACTATCAAACCATAGCAAGACAATGAAACATATTTACTTCATAAAATCTTCTAAAAAAGTGATTACTTGTTTATTTGTTTTTTATAGTAAGAAAAATAAATGAAAGCTTCACTTTTAATTGTATCTTTTTCCCAAAAATGCCGAAATTTTTCCAACTAATATCCTAATAATATTTGTATATCGACTTTAAATTTTACACTATTAAACGGAATAATTCTTGAATGTATGTCAGTGATTTATAAAAAAAAAAGAAAATGCACAGTCCCGCGCTCAAAAACGGCCGCAATGAATGAATGTTTTTTCAGTGTAATTTCGTCGCATCTTCCCTTACGACGTGGAAGTGTTCTGTAAAAAAAAATGAAAAAATAACACGTAAAAAGCTATGAAAAAAGATAGCATTTCTTATTTTCTTTAAGCAAAATTTAATTTATTTATGATATTATTATTTACTTAGTCACGTACCATAATAAGTGTTGGACGAATATTTTGTATTTATTCATTTAAAGTAGCACCAATAACCGAGATATAAACCGATTTAAAAGAAATAAACCTAAGGTACACCGGTTCCGCATTTTTCTAGAATTGTCACATTATTCTGTCGCTTTTAACAATAGAAACTCTGTTCTTATACTAATGAAGTCGCGTTATTTACACAAATCTTAAAATTACTTCCAAAGGAAATTATACAACCTCTTCCAAAAAAATATGATTATAACATTTGAATTTGTTGTTTAGCAAATTATATATACTAGCTGGGCGACCGAGCTTTGCTCAGATTATTTTTTGGATACACTAAGTGTATAAAACACTGATAATATACCAAGTTGTAAAACTAATGTCACTTCATTTCGCTGATTAAAAAACAGTCCATTATCACCAGTAAAATATCAAGTGTCGTAATATTAAAATTATAAAATATGGTTGTCTAAGGCGATTTTAATGTTTCCAAAATATTTTTTAATGATTTCTGTGCAATTTGTAATATTCGACATATTTTACTATTTACTTAGTGCTACTAATGAGATCGTATTGAGATCGTAGTTTTATCTTTTAACACAAGATGGCACTCATTTCCCATTGAATGGACCACAACTGACGACTGGCACATTTTCAAATTAATATTCCAAAAACAACCATGAAAATAAAAAAAAAACTAATATTGAGGTTATTTTTGATAAAATTAATTTAAAAAAAAGCAACCGGGAAGTGGATCAAATTTAACTTGCAAGATAAAAATGCTTGTCATAATAATAAAAATTAAAAAAATAATCAAGATATACCCCAGGCTCGAACTCGCGATCTTCTGCACTTTAAGCATACGTGATAACTGTTGCTCCACGGCAACTGTCAAATCTGTGGCGAAATATCTACATATTTAGTAAGTGAGCATTCATATCCCGGTTTTTAAAACTTGAAATACTAAACTTTATCTAAATATAAATTTTTCATGAAAATCGTTAGAGCCATTTCCGAGATAGCTGATATATATAAACAAACAAATATACAAGAATTGCTTGTTTAAAGGTATTAGATAGATACCTTTAAACAAGCAATATATATATATATATATATATATATATATATATATATATATATATATATACGTGTATATATGTATTACGTTCATCAAAAATATGTTAATGTTTAATTAATCGTCATCTTATTTTTATACAATTAATAAGAAAGTTTTATTTTACCTCTTTAATGGATATCCCATTCCCTACAGAATAGCCGACACCACACTGGTGACTCTTGGGCGGTTGCGAGTGTCCACGAACAGCTGTAGCCATGTGCACTTTGTAGGCAGATTTGCTCCTCGACTATATAAACAATGCAAAATGGAATGTACGTATATCATTAGCTGGGATTGTCTTATTTATTGTTTACCTGGAAAACAAAAATAGTATCATGCAGACAAAATTAAGGTGTAACGATCCACGTAAATATTGTGCTAAAACAAATTGTTATTATGATAGTTTAATAGATAATTCTATTAGAGTAGGACTTATTCCAAGCTTCGTGAATATTAATTTAAATTATTTTTAAGGTATATTTAGATGATACGACAAATAATAGTTTTAAGAAGCTGTATCCTGTAGGGCTTTTATGAAATATAGGTAAAACCTGTAGTTTTTCAGGTATGGTAAATTGTCTCCCTTTACGTTTTTTTTTCTGTTACTTCAATTGTTTTCAGATAAATATTATCTTAGTCTTGATCGGTAAATTTTTGTGCATTACTTAGAAATAAGTTTAAGGAAATTGGAATCTTAACCCTGGCATGTCAATTCATTTATAAAAAATTATTGTATGTAAAAAAAATTTAGAAATGCTTAAAAGAAATAGTAGTCGACATAAACTTAATACCAGAAATAAAAATAAACTGATTTCACATGTTAGTCGACGAAGTAAAGTCACAAATTCATTTACAGGGCTCTGTGTATATTCAATAAGGTTCCTGTAGATGTACAAGATTTATCCCTATATTAATTTAAGAGTGGCATTAAACAATCTCTCAGTAAAAAAGGGTATTATACAATTTCTGAATATTTAGAAGACAAATATCCATGGGCATAAGCGGCTCGATTTCTTACCGGGCTGTTTCGTTCACGTATTTGCTTTAGCTATGTATGTGCAAATTAGAAAAGAGCTACCCTTTAGTTTCTTCCTCGTTCTTCTTGAGAGAAAACTGCCTTCCGAACTAGCGGTACAGTGTAAATTTGCAAGAAATTATGACGTATTTAAGTGTTATTTTGTAACCTATAAAATAAAAATATTTTGCATTTGAATCTGAAATTATTTGAAAGCTGGTGCTTTCCGTGTGGTCTCATTTCAATTTAGTTTAATTCTGACAATGGCTTCATGAGAAAGTCATATAAATCTTAAATTTGAATTATGTATGTGCGCGACAAATGGACGAATAACTCAATATCACGAAAACTGATTTCAATGATTCTCTTTTTATTAGAAAGGGTGCACTTCAAGGGGAGTTTGATAATAGTTTGGTTTGGGTCTGATTACAGGATCCATGACAAAGTAACGGAAGTCTTCAATTCTTAGAGCAAGTTAACGATACTCGGCCGAACCTTTCATAAGCTTTCCGGATATTTGAGTCACCTACCATAACGTCGTGATGGTCAAGTAATTGTCGTAGTCGAATATGATGATCAATGGAACTTTTTAACGGCTTACAGTAAGGGTGCGATTTATGAGCAGCACGTTTAGTAGATCTAAATAAAGACAAATTAGTTAGTGTACTTCAGATACACTAAAAATCAAAAAATAAACAAACAATTTAACAAAAAAAAAAATTCTTCAAAACAAAACTTATTCCAAAAGAAATGAATATGCACTAAAAAGTATAAAAATAGTTGTGTATTCTTCTACAACTTAATAATCAACTTACTTTTTCTACTCATCAATATTTAGGTACGATCTATGTGTTTACCACGCAAGAAGGTAGATAGGTACCTACTCACTTCAAATTTAACTCAACACGTACCTATGAATAACAAACGATGACCAAAATATTTTTTGGAGTTCTCCTAAGTAAAGTGAAATGATCTGATGTCTATTGCTAGATATATTGTAGTGTTTCCTTGGCTGACATCGATTCCAAAAATAATGGTTGTAACTACATTACATTATCGTAATAATTTGATTGACTTTTGAGTAGTCTAACATTTTTCATTTCACTTTACTTGGGAGAACTCTTAAAAATATTCTAAATCAACAGAATATCGTTTTGTTTTGGCGATTTTGTGTCATATTTTCCCTACAAATTAATATATTTTTTTGAGCGTAGTAAAGCACCGTTATTCTACGTATCTGCTAAAATTACGTGACATGACCGCTCCTATGCATCCACCAGAAGTTATCTATCTATAGATAATTACTGCTATTGCCAGATAATTTCTGCCTGTGCGAAGCCGGGTCGGGTCGCTAGTATTAAAATAGAACATAATGTGAATTAAGTTCCATGCAGTGTTCTTAATCAAGTAAAACGTATACATACGTATGTCGGTGGCGTTAGCCGCAATGAGTGAATTAACTAAATTTTACAGATGGGCAGGTTTCAACTAGCACGAAGTAATGTCGTAGAAGAAAAATCGATAATGACAAATAATTTCTATTCGGTAGCCGTAAATAACAATAAACAAAAATACATTATGTGTGATATTCTGAATCCCATAAAACAGACAAATAAAATGGTTATTTCCATATCAAATATTGACATGGTATGAAAATAAAAATTCAGTAATGATGTAGCATCTAATTCTGGTGTCGATGCAAAATTTAAATTTCCATGCCCTCTGATTATAAAATTTATTTGATACAGATATTCCTTTTTTCATAGAATAAGTTTTGAAATACTCAATTCACTATTTTCATTTTCAGAAAATTGGCCCGAATCATGGAATGTTATCTAACCACACGCGGCCCCGAAAATGTTATTTAATGTTTCTATGCTGTGAGTATGAAGTCCTTTCTCGATCTTAACTGCATTTGTAAATTTTCGACATCGTCTCGGCGATGGATTTCATAATATCGCTTTTCAGTGTTTACAAGATTCTTACCTCTACAATGGCAGAGCTATGAAACGTCCGGTGTTTTGGCTTTAGTAATAAACGTGTGCGCATGATGGCTACTTCAGGATCTTTTTCAAAAATGAATGCGACGGTAAAACTCTTCAAGAATTAAAATCAACATTAATTTCATAATGGAGTAAAATCAGAGAGTGATAGTCTCTGAAACAATTCATTAAAACCGTTTTGCGTGTATTTGAATTTTCATCTATATACCTATCCCTTGAGTTGGGGATAAAACGAAATATTCGATGACATCGGTTAACCGATGTTTCAGCGATATGAAATAATTTATTCTAATTCCACACTGACGTGTCTAGACTGAGCCGATACTGTTTTGTCTACGTAGTTAGTCTCATAATTATTTCAGATGTTTTGATTATTGAGCGTTTGCAAAACGTACCAAAACTAAATCGAATAACAACGATTTACCAACGAAATGGTTGCACGACTAATCGCGCTTGGAATAAAATATTTATAAGTAATACTACTAACTACAGTCATTCAACCATGAGCGTCCACCATTGGCATAATATCACCTCGGAGGGGCGATGGGTTGATTAAAGCCTTCGGCAGCACAATCGTAGAACGGCAAAACCGGCAGCGCTAGCAAGAATTTTGGCACCACGAGACTCGGTGTTATGCGTGAATTCGTGGAACTTGACCCATCCAGTACCCCCTTCCACGGATACTGGCGTGGATAACACGGCCCAAGACCCGCTGGAACTTTTCGCTCCGTTTAGTTCCTCCGACTTCTCGTCGGTAAGTCAGTCCACCACGGATTAGCTCTTCGTAGTTTTTTTACATTTAGCTCAAACAATACTTCGAGATTCGTTCATTCCTCGCTCCCTCAGAATATCGTTTATAGTCCAACTATAACAGGCGCTAAGAATTATATTAATTATACCTTTCTATTACCCTGCTATGCACTTGAACTGGGTAATTTTTTTATAAGCATAGGTTCTACTATGGCGATACAAAAAAGATATACAACAGAATCAAGACGTACAAAAGAGATATAATAATGTTTTAATAGCGTTACGCCACTTTTTAAGCGCTAAAAGGGTGGTAAATATGTGAATATTGACGCTGTAAGCGATAGTATTGGTCTGTAAAGGCGATAAAAACTGTTTCACGGATTATATTAGCACCACGATGAATGTTTTACCACTTAAAATGATGGTTTGAAATGTAGTTTTCTTGTGACAAACCTCCTTAAGTTACAAGTTTTGTTTGTTTTTTCGTTCTTGATACCAATGATTGTATAATGCTATACGATTTATAGTACTGAAAAAAATATAATGGACATGAGAATAATTTATGGATAGTAATCTGCAAATTTGGAAATAACATAATTGTGAAGGGAAATACGTCTTGAATATATACGCATATTAGTAAAAGATAATTAAAAAGCTTGTCATCTCTTGTTTATTTAGCAGTCTTGTTTATTTAGCATTTATTACAGATGGAATATCGAGCAAATTTTGGGAAATTTTAAACAAACTTTGTCCATTTTAGTACTGAGTCATTACAGTGAGTAGGACATCATTAAATACATGTACGAGTATGTGTTATGTAGAATTAAGGTACAATAAACCAATTTTTCAATATGCAATATTTTCGTTTGTTTTCCTGCATTTTAAATTTTGCTTTGATAACTTACAATGGCGGTATAGGTTAAACTTATAGACGAGTATGATTGTTAATTCTCTGCATTCAGTACGATAATTATTATCTAACGCACTTCTGCAATAAAACTAGTACAACAGAACTGTCTACCTCCTTCGCAATTAAAAGAAACGTAACAACACTAAGCGTCAAATAAGATATTTATTTTATTTACCCAACCATATTTACGGATGTACGATTTTAAGGATTAATGTTATAAATAAAAGCCCTAGTAGTCCATGTGCTAAAAGAACTCTTATGTATCGTAGATACCTTCTTTAATATACTTACCATGAACATTGTTGGGTTTTTTAATGAGATGAACGTATACGGTTTTACAATTATAATTCATAGTGACAAGCGCTCCGACCTTGTTCTATCACGGGTTGACGTCAGATGTATTTTTTTTAACAATTTTCAAAGGACAACGGGCATGAGCAGAGTAAATGGTCACCGTCGCCAACTGACACAATGCAACCTCAAAGTAGTCTCTTGTGTAGAATAGTATATCTATGGAGGCGAGATGTGGCTGTTGGAAGCAGAAAGGGGGCCACTTTCACTCTCACGCTCTAGACGAAATGCAGCAGCGAAAGCTGTCACTTCACGTCTCTATTCTGCGCGAGTGTGCAGCTATACTGCAACAAGGTTCTACTACAACATTAGACATATATATTGCTGAGTTATGTTTGTATCATCCCATTGGTGAAACATACCGTCCCATAATTTTTATTTCAGCTTTTCAATATTTATTACAGGCAAACTGATGTAATGTAAAAAAAAAAGTGTGTGTGTATTGGTGTACACACGTAAGAAGTGAAACTTCTTTATGACATCATTTTCGAAAAATGATTTACTATTTACAACTTCACAGAAATTGGTTGAATAAAGCTAAATTAGATAAAGTTTATGCAAAGGCTTTTATTATCATAGACATGGATACGAATAACTTTATAAAATTTTCGCTTATCACTTAATTGAAATATTATTTTCGTCACTACTGAGTTTCATGTAGGAGACTTGGTAATGGTATATGTACCTAGAAGGGTGATAGGTAAAACTTTCAATTAATGCGATGTTATAAAGGGCCATATAGAATTGTAGGAGAAAATTATCGAACGCTACATATAAAATCGTGTCACTCAATGAAAAAATGTGAGATATAGTTCATTTATGTCGGTTGAAAAGGTTTCAATTTAGATAATAGGAAAATGTAATATATACAAACTGTAAATAGATCTAGGGTGTTGACAGAAAGTATATGTGACAGGTGCCTTAGTAACAATTGTTTATGCCACGATGACATTAATAACATTGAATAAATATGGCGCGTAACGGAAAAATATTACCCAGAAATAAAGATGGCGCGTAACAGATAAAGATGGCGCGTAACAGAAAAACGTTACATTGCTATAAAATTTCTCCCATACGCCGATAAAGAAGTTTCACTTCAAAAAAAAAGTTAACTTATATACCTTATTAAAGTTTACAATTCCACATGCCCGATAAAAGTCGGACCGCTTATAGGATCCCTCTCGTATCTGTTTGTCCGTTTACCACAGTATGATCTCTCCAAATCTACTGAACCAAGATGAGCTACGAAACGGTAGATATAATGAGTTAGTCGATCCAGTCACAACGTATAGTGTAGATTAAGGAATTTGTTTTTTTAGGTTAATAATGGGGGCCAATTAAAAAATGAAAAAAAATAAAACCATTATTAATTGCAATAACGAGAGTTCCCCCTAGTTTACGAAAAAATCTATAACATCCATGAATTACGTCATACAATCAGGATGAGGAAGTGGTCATTAAAGGATGACATTTTGTAACAAGGCGGTGACGAAAGCTTCGTAACGTTACATGTATATACATAATGATAAAACTAAAACCTCAAACATCATCATCATCATCATCATCATCGCTCGACTTTCAGGCGGTGCAATGACTGAAAGGGACAAGTCCCGATATACCGAAGGGCGTAAATATCGGGGGGTGGGTTCTAGTCTAGATTAGGAGTGACGGGAGTGTAGAGCCAGCCGGTATTCGTGCAACCTTTAGTCAGAAACTGGATTCAGGATAGGTAATAGATACTATAATGTGTCAATAAATACAGTGGGAAAGGGCAAGTTTCTTCCATTTGTCTTCCGTTCTCCGCTTTCTTTGCTTGGTGCAGAGCTTTCGGTGTTTGCTTCTGGAGGTTGGTGTGGTTCATCCGCAGTTTTTTAGTTTCTACGTTGCTCTTTGCTAATGTGGCCTATTCCCTTTGATTTTTGTTGTGGTAAGTCATATGTGCTCTTTTTCATAAAGCTTTTTTTCATAAATTTGTTTCCTCAGTTAATCTTCACTTCATTTTCTTTGCTTAGTATAAACTTTCGATGCTGATGACAGTTGGTAAGAGTTCATCCAGCCTTCCTAATCTTTAATTTGCTTTGTTCTTCTTGGTTCCCATTGTAGTAACGCGATCCATATGTATAAGAAATCTGAGATAATTTGTTTCTCCGTTAGTTTTTATTCTTCATTTCTTCACTTGGTGCAGAGCTTTCAGTGTCCGTTTCTGGGAGTTGGTATAGTTCATTCCAGGATTTTTCATTCCCGTTTGTTCTGAGCTAACGTGGCCCATTCTTCTAGGTTCCTATTGTGATAACT
>BGZK01002787.1:0-42075 GCA_005406025.1 Eumeta japonica
TATTTTTACTTTTTTGTCATTCGCAACATACTTATTTTTAACTAGACTAAATAAATAATGTTTGAACGTCATGTAGATCGATATCGAACATTCCCTGTTTTAATTCGTTTCGCACACCTGCAAGATGGCGCAAGTTCGCCATATCGGTTTCTTTTATACTTTATGACCCTAGCTGCAGGCTGTCAAAATTTTGCGCATTAATGTTGTGGATATTCGGCGCATCATGTATTCTTTTTGCTATGCAGCGCGCTATAGTAACGTCGACGTGTGTCAACGAGAGTGAGTTAGTGAGATCTTTTCTATTTGTATTGATTCTATTTTACCCTTTATTCCTGTTTCTTGAGCTAAATTGAAGTCCACCAGCATCATTGTATGCCCGTTGTTGATTATAACGGAACGTATCTGTCCCTTTTTGAACTCGATGCGCACATATGTAGAATCTTAACATGATATTGTGTTCTGATTAGAAAGAATCCAGGTCGATATAACCAGTTCTGAGTTAAATCTTTTTGTTTGTTTCTATATAAAAGTAACATTTTAATACAATCGTGCACATACGTCTTCTGACTTTACATAAAAAGAAAAACGGTGCGTGTACTCATGTACGCGCGTGAGAAGTTATATTTCTTTGGCGTCATTAAAAAAATGTTTTTAATTGGACGCAAATAATTAATTACAATAAAATAATGACAGGAGTGGATCCCACTCCATAGTCAATATGGTTGAAAAATTTAATTTTATATTTGAAAAATTAAATTAATATTTATTTTCTTATACTTCATTAAAGAATAATATAAATTTTAACTTTTTATTTGAAATTACAATAATTATTAAGTGAAAAAATAGAATATGTATTACAATATTCGATGTAATGATATTGGTAGTATCGTCCGTATTTTGATAAATGGTAGCTCCTCCCGCTCGAACGTTTGACACGTCAGTTATTATTGGCCTGAAATTGCTCGCTAAACCGCTTGCGAACAACTTCATGCTATATACACATATTGCGGGAAATAAGATTAATTGAGCCTTGCTTTCTATTATGAATAGTAAAAGTGTCTCACGACAAGGGCCTTTGGCTATCCATAATGGGGTCTTGATCCCTACGTTTATGTAGGGTAGTGAAAACTGGATATGTCAAAAGGAAAATGAAAGTAGAATCAATGCAGTAGAGATGCGATCTTTGCATAATATGTGTGAGAGTCTATTTGAAAGGTAGATGTAGAAACAGTGATGTCAGAGAGCGGTGTGATTTGAAAGATGTAGTGACTAGAGTAGAATAAAATATGTTGCGGTGGTTTGGCCATCTGGAAAGAATGAATACAAGTAGACTAACGAAACAAATCTATAGAGCATGCATATAGTTTGCATGAAAAGATTGATGGTTGTCAGAGAAGCAAGAGAAGAGAATGCATAATGCGCACCCAAATCGCTGTGCCCATACTCAAATGCGATTAGTTTGTGATGGCTAACGTACATGTTTGTCTGTGGGTGGCCCGCGGCCTTATAGCGTAAAATAAATCGATTCCTAATTTGGCATGATTTTAAAATTATTTTAATCATTCTCAACTTGGTATTTCGAAATACAAATTGTCTTTCTATTAATAGTGTTGCCTCTTTAATGCAGTTTCTAAATTATAACAATGAAAATTATTCGCATTTGCAAAATTCAAAACCGTAAAAACCAATTACGCTCTCAAAGCGAAAACTGGTCTATGGCGATTCTCAAGCGAATTGCAATCGATTTTGCTTGTAAATCGAAGAGTTTTTTAAATGTAAATTGTTAGATTAAACGAAATCGTTACAAATTTATCGAGGTCTGATGACATTACAATAATATGGTATAATAGGACTGATTCGAGTTAAAAGGTAGGCACAGGAACTCCATGACGGAATAAAATATCCTTGTCGTGTTTGAGCTTGTTAAAGTTATCTTGAGATGTATTCTCACCACAAGTGATTTTCAGGGTCTTATGATCACTTGTGGTGAGAGTGTGATGATCACATGTATATTTAAACATAGAATCATGCCAAACTCACTCTATAACTCTAGGCAATATGCTTATTTGATGTTCACGGGCAATTTAAATGTCCACCTTTTCGTTATATTTCATACTTTCCGTATTATCCATCTATGCTTAATACACTCCACTTAAAATAAACTTAGTTTGAAACATTAATTCGTACTGTTCTTCCAACTATCCGAATATCCTCTTATACATAGACATATCCACGTAGAACTTGGCTGTATCAAGAATATAGCCAATCAGAGATTTTTTGATCCAACTTGCAAAGAACTACGGTTTTCCGGCGTACACTGTCGTTGGACTGACGAAGGTATGAAACACAGTACCTCCGATTCGACTGAAATGTAGCGACGAAGCAAATGGGACAAATATAACCGCCGCTGGTCCCTGCTTATGTGTGCTCGTGCGACGGATACCACCGTATGTAGTTTTGACGGTCGAGTTGACCAATAATTTTGGACTCTTCTTCTTTCTGATGTATTTTTTAAGGCTATTTATTTTCATAGCCTTTGTCTTGTTTGAAGCACCTTGCTTTTGAGCAAATATTTTTGATTTTAATAATATACTTCCCATTAAAACATAAAAACAATGT
This sequence comes from Eumeta japonica, assembly GCA_005406025.1. Taxonomy (NCBI): domain Eukaryota; kingdom Metazoa; phylum Arthropoda; class Insecta; order Lepidoptera; family Psychidae; genus Eumeta; species Eumeta japonica. The sequence continues at coordinate 2,620 of BGZK01002787.1, forward strand.
TTAGATGGAATATATAATGGAGTTTGTAAATTTATTGTTTGGCTGCAATGTTTTTTTTTTCTCAAGAAAAAAATCAGTTGAGTGTGTACCACAAAAAATGTTTGGTTACAATCATTTCAGAGCAAGGCTCCGTGAAACGCGTTCGCTCGTAAAGGTTGCCTAAACGAGTCAATTGCATATTAGTCATTCAACGTATTTAAACAAATACACTATACAATAATTCGCATTCTGACCCAATATTGCATATGTTACTATTATTATGTTTTTATCGTTAATTCGTATAGTTATTTTAAACTGCTTTAGACTATTATGTTGTTTTAGAAAGTAATTATTTGGTTTAACAAATCGATTAAATGTGTAAAAGATTTCTTCACTTTTTAATTAATTGTATGCATACTCAAATTAGTTTAAAGCCCAAATTAACTAGAAATAAAAACACTTGTGTGCTCAGGCATTTTTTCAAATAATTTTTGACAAAGTGCTCGTACTTCTGTTGTTCATTCATTCGGTCTTAGGTCGTTCGATTCTCCTGTAAATGAAGCAATTGACCTCAAACAGCTACTGCCTGCTATAAAGACTAAAAAAATTAACAAATTGAAAAAATGCTTATAATGTATGGAATCGATCATTCATCGTTCCTAATATCCATAATATCCTTTTTTAGAACAGCTTTACCAAAGAAGCCATAGACATTGTAGTAATCATTTCTGAGAAAATTAGTTCAGAACATCATTGTAGAATTGTCGTTCTGCCAGCCTTAGGACAGCTGACGCGAAGGTACCGCGCCGCGTGGCCGTTGACCGCGCCTGCGTTTGCATCTGGCCGAGCAGTTGTGTCTATATGATTTATAAGTATATTTTTAGTGATTTATTTTTGTTATAGTTACTTTGGCAAAGTTGTTTTATAAAAGAAGGAAATTATGAATATTTACGGAAAGATATATGTTGGATTTCATGTGTATATATCTTTAATTAGAGCACATTGGAATGGAATTTCATGCACCATTGGCATTTCAGATAATGGTACATGGACTCAGCTGTGGCTTATAACAGACTACCACGAAAACGGTTCTTTGTTCGACTTCCTTACTGTAAGGACAATTGATTCTAATACACTGATAAAGATGGCGTTATCCATAGCAACTGGTCTCGCTCATCTTCACATGGACATAGTGGGTACTAAAGGTAATTAAGTCATTTCATATACGTATAATGTCATATTTAGGATTTAATAATCATTTAGTAATATTAGTTTTGGACTGTGTCCATTTTATGTCTACACCATGAAGGTAGATGGGTGACTGTAGATGCCACCTATGACGAGGAGTGGAGGCGAATAGCTCCGGACCGTCGCCACAGCTAGTAAATGCAGTGATACTTTATGAGCGATTCTTGTTTGCGCAACATACGACAATCATAAGTAATAGATTTCCAGGATTTCAATGACTTTGTAGGCATTACCAATATACCGCATTTAGAGTTGTAACCGGGGGAACTATAGCTGCGATGTGCGGCGAGGTGCAGACGCAAGACTGCAACATCATTCTTAGACCTTTCTTCTAACAGCCGTCGAACACATTTGCCAAAGGCATACTGGTTCGTCAGCAAAGCAGCGTTACCGGTTTTCGCCAGCGTACTGCTGACTGCCTTAAGATGATTTGCGCCGAGAGGATTTACCAACGGTAATAACGAAGCATCCCAAAAAAAGATAGTAATAGAATGCCAGAAAAGGTGAAATAGAAAAATGAGTGTCAAAAACCAACACTATATACTATTTTCTGTAGACATGGGATCGACTCTAAGTGTACTGGATATAAAACCTTGGATCAAACGGCCATAATTGTTTTTGAAAGAGACTTTCACCTACAATTATGTGAGTTCGATATATTCCATTTGACGGACGAAGACATACTCCGCGTTTTATATTAATAGTCCCTATACAAGGAGACACAAAAGAAATTGAATGAAGTGAAGGTACTTCGCATGGGCTCGTTATAATACACTTGACTGGGGTACGTAGGCGAACTTTAACAAGCTTAAATAATTCGCGTTTGCTTACTATTGAAGTTAGAGATGATTGATTTTCTCGACAAGTTCAGCAAACTATTTATGGTGTCTCAACTTTTATTACATAAAAATTGTTTCGAGTAACAAGGATAAAAATAAAAAGAAATATGAAAGAAGAGGTCAGGATAAGCTACCGGCATTCCACGGCACTCCTGCGATTTAACTCATAAGCGCAAGTTTGATAAGCCATGGAAGAAGGTAGATTGTCTGTCTTTTCGACTGTATTTTAAATTAATCTTATAGCGTTAATACTCGCTATATATAGTACTATTCCCATAAACCATAAATAGATAAATATTTTATAAATGTGTAATACACAGAAATTATTTACTTCTTAAAATGAAATGAGCGTGGCGATAACTAGCCATAATTCATTCAAAAACAAAAGAAAAATTTAAAGATAATTTGTTTTGGGCTTTCAATCATTTTAGCAAAAGCTTTTAAATAGAATATAGACGTTTTTATGTATAAGTTACATTATTTGTTTCTTAACTCATGCTTAATATTACTAAATTATGTACACTAATATTTTTAGGAAAGCCGGCAATAGCACACAGAGATTTGAAATCAAAGAATATTCTTGTGAAAAGCAATCTGACTTGCGTAATTGGAGATCTCGGCCTGGCAGTGCGACATAATGTAGCCAATGATTCTGTAGATATTCCGTCTACAAATCGCGTCGGAACGAAACGATACATGGCACCGGAGGTTAATAGTTTTGACACTATTAATGACATTAAATAATTAATGGCAGTTTATATTAATTCCCACAATCATATCTTTGCGAACTATGTGGCATCTTGTCTATTAATATTAGATGAAATCGTCTTAATACCAAACTAAAAATATTATAATTCTGTTACTGAATTGAAATACTGAGACAAGTAGTAATTGTCTCAGTGATTTAACACTGAGATAAATTATGGTGTAACGAACTTTTACGTGGTGCGATAAAAAAAATGTGAATTAAAATGACACGATCCAAAGTAAACAAGATGCTTATGTAAATATGTATTTTTTTGTTATACATCATAATGTTTAGCCTAATTATGCTCTCTATTAAGTGGGTTTATATATGTACACTTATTTACTAATATATATATAGTTGTATTTTATACATGGTTATAATATTAATTTCGTATATCCAATAGGTTTTAGACGAATCCCTAGACACCTGTCAGTTTGATCCTTACAAACGTTCAGACGTTTATTCGTTTGGCCTTGTACTTTGGGAGATGGCGAGACGTTGTGGTGCAATGCCAGACGAGTATCAGCCACCGTACTATGAGTGCGTACCTCCTGACCCCGCCTTGGAAGATATGCGTCGAGTCGTCTGTAACGAGCGGCGAAGACCGATCGTACCGAACAGATGGTGTTCGGATATGGTAAGGATATTGTAATCTGCCATAGTTGAGTCGTTTCCTAACTTATAGTTCGCTCTGTGCGGAGTCAGCGTGCTAGGTAAACATGGTACCGACTCTGTATAGAAAGCGCGTTGAAAGCGTTCATTTTACGTGCGCCCTTTGATTGATGCGGCAACGGCGCTGAATCATTTCGTCACGTTACCTCTCTGTAAACGTATGTAGTAACCTCTTGGCATTTACAGCACGCACTGCACATCAAATACGAGAAAATAGAGACATTTGCGTTACATTAGTTTTGAAAATTGAAAATATCCAAATTTGTACAAGTACAACTAGCGCCAGAATACAAGGAATAACAAAAAAAAAAAATTGTATTAAAGTGTCAAATAAAATGCAATTGGCAGGTATATACCTTTAACACATTATCATTATGTTTAATGAAATGCAATAACAATAATAATACTGAAGTTCAACCTTCTGCGTAATAAGATGATTTATAATAAAATGTAACCTTTGAAAGTGTCAAGTTTTACATTTGAATTGTCAGAAAGTTGTTCAAAAGTAAGGATACAGTTCTAATTAGTGTTTTAGAAAATTTATAGAAGAATATGGCTATGCTTCGCGTAAATATACGAAATCGCGTTAGACACCAGCAGATTTAATTATTTCGATTATTATGACTTTGCTAGAACTACCGTGTTCTAGAGTATCTATAATTTTAAAGCCTTTTCTTATTGCTGGTTGTTGTCATTAAGTAAAGCTTCATTATTATATATGTTGAAAGATAACTTTGAAAACCGCAAAAAATATGGTAGTTCCTATTGTGTAACATCATGAGGTAATGGAGCTACAGCACTTGTATTGAACCATCTAACTTCTGTCTCGAAACACGCCTGCATTCTATGTTTTCCCACAGCCCGTCAACTATTATCTCCATAGGCATCACGTACGGCGAATAATTAAACAATAAGCCTTATTCATACAGTTTGTCGGTCTTGACTTAAGCGATTGCTTAGCCATTATGTGCTTATCATTCATAGCACTTAGAAATTAGAAGTATTATAAATTTAATAAAAACTGTTTCCGCGTCTTTCCGTTATTTCTCTTTGTGGATGATCTCGTTAAACTTTTGTAGTGTCCTCCAAAATTGTTTCGATTGCTTGAGCTATTACATCAGCTATATCGCACAACTCTAGCATAATTTATTGCCTCTGAACAGAATGTGTTTCCGGTGCTGGATAGATGAAAACATAATCATCGTGTTGAAATACAAAAACTGAAAACAAATAGACTAAAAAAAAAAGAAAATTTATACATAAATAAATACATCAACGAAATCTTTTTATTCAGACTGTTTGTCCATAAGCGAAAAATATTGTTATACAAAGTTAGTATTGAGAATAATGATAAAATATTAAAATGAAGATGTTCTTTCATCGCTTTCCTCGATTCAAACTCTTGTAGATGTATAGATCGATTAATCTACTGAAAATGTCAAAGTCCTTCCTCGTAAATCATTCTCATTACCATATTTTCGTCCCACGGCCTCTTCAGGTACCGAGACAGCCTTTTGTCGCGATCAATGAAAATATCTGATGCGCTCTTGTCACAATCCGTCACGAAAACCAATCTGGCTAACACAAGATTTCAGAGTGAACTCTCAAAAAAAAAAAATGGCCAAGAGCATGTCGGAGAATGCTCATTATAGGGTTCCGAAGCCATTATTACAAAGAAATGCACTACAAATGAAAAAAGTACGTTGTTACACTTTTTATATGTTTCTTCCCGCATTGAATAGTTATAAGCACTTTAGTCGCCTACAACAAAAAAAATCTGTTTAAGTTTGTGCTAATGAAGCCCTTTCATACGACAAATTCAAAATTTTGTCCGCCATTTGCATAAAGACCCTCTTTTTTGTGATTTTTTGTGGTATAATTAAAAATATACAGCTTTCAGATTTTTTTTTCAGTAAAAATAAGTGAAAGTTCAAAAAATTCTAGAAAAAATTTAGTTACCCATACAGTTATGACCGCGCATATCGTTGTTTAACCTCGATGATTGATTATGTACTTTAAAAAATAAAGACTATATTTTTATGATTTAATTATAAACGTATGATTTTCACTTTTTTCCTATATTTGTAGTATAAGAGTAGTATTACTTGCCAAATTTCATAGTTCTAGGTTAATGGAAAATACCCTATAAATTTTGATTCCCTTGAGAGTGTTAAAATATACGTTTTTTGCGGCATAAACTGCCGTATCTTTTTTTACGTTAACTTAGAAATTTGATATTTTCACAACTTCAAGGGACTGTAAACTTGAGTATATGGTTTTAATTTCAATGGGATACTTTCAAGCGTTCCCGAGATCTTGACAGACAGACAGACAGACGGACGGACGGACGAACGAACGGACAACAAAGTGATACTATAAGGATTCCGTTTTTCTTTTTGAGGTACGGAGCCTTGATGTCATTACAAAGAAAAATTCTGAGCTCGACATATGCTTCAAAAAATTAAAAAATATATTTTGTTAAATATTTTGAAATTTGTCTAAAACCAAAATATAATTTATGGAATTTCGTTCGATATTTTGAATAATCCGATGCCTTTTCGAAGAATTTTTTTCTCTTATGATTCTTCTAAGTGGACAAATTTTATAAGTCTATGTTTCTCCTAGGTGAATAAATTAAATAAAAATAAATTTAAAAAAATAAATAAAAACCGCCTTCAAGACCTATTTATATAATTATTTAAATAGACTTCAAAAACAAACTAATCAGTCGTTTTTGTAATCTGTTTAAAAAATTATTTAAAACTGTTTTAGGAGGCGGTTTCTATTTATATTTTATTTATTTTATTTCACATATTTTAGTTATCAAGTAATTAGAACTTTATAGTTCATTTAGCTACTTTAAATATGGATTAGGTCATGGTTAATAAAATCGGCCAGGCATAATGTTACCTTATTTGATTAAAGGTGAGTGGAGCACATGTAAAAATAGAAACTAATGTAATATTACCTTCTAGGTATACTAAGAGAATAAGACTAGATTTTTTTTTAAATGATACATTACATGGGCCGAACACGAGACAGAATTCGAGTTCGTCACGTGCTGAGGCACGCTGCGCGGTGCGTGGTGTGCGGGCGCCGTCTGGCCGAGCATTTTGTAGGGGTTGTGTCTATATCATTTATATAGACACATATGTATATTTTATGTATATTTTCAATAATATATTTATGTTATAGTTATTTTGACAAAGGTTTGTAATGTTATCATTAAGAGTTCTGATGTGTTCCTATTACGATTGTCGCGTTGGAATTATATAAATGAATGAAAATATGTAGCTAAATTTATAAATAATTAATTGTAATTGCTCAGTATATGCTAGGTTTTACTAATAGGCATTAAAGAGTAGTTTCTGGCGACAAATCTGTATTACCTTATAATTCCTAACCGTTAAGAAGTACTGTGGCTTCCATCTTCAGCTCAGCCGCATGATATGATAACTTACATATGGAAAAACTTGAATAACCAAAAAAACACTATATGTGCCTATATTATTTGAAGGTTTCTCGCGGTTTTAGTCGCTTCAGACACCGCAACGCTTTGGCAAGACATTGTCACTCCTACAAGCTTGTCGTTCAGTCGCAATTATTTATACAATATTATTCCCTTAATTATTTATATAAGTAAAATTTGAACATGAAGTCGCCAAATAAATTATTTAATTTATTATCGGTTCCAACATTTTATAAATAAAAGTGAGTACCTATTATGAAATACAAATAATTTTTAGTTAGTCATTAATGTCTTTTTTTCAATTCACAACTCACGCTCGATCAAAAATGTCTATGCTTATGTTAATATAATTATTTGTTGAATCAACACCATTTGATTAGGGTAGATGCATCAAGTATTAATATTAAAATATAATTTTGCCCAGTCGGCAATCACTGAAACCAATCCTCTCTTTACATACCGTCTCTTCGCATACTTCGCAGTGTGGACGGGGATATCGTTTCGTGTAACAAGACATTACATGGGGGTTTGGGGGGAGCAAGTATTTTTATGTATACATTGTCGTTACAACAGCTCAATACAACTACATACTCAATTTAATGAAGTCGCAAAATTATTTGTTTGTTTGTTATTTTAAATATTTATTGCTTTATTGAAATAATAAATATTTTAAAATATCAATATTGTGCTATTAATTGAAATGAACTAGTTATAGGGGCATAGCTTTCCTGATGTAATATTTATAGGGTGGTCAAAATGGCGATGTTTAGTCTGACTTAGTTTATGAACGCCCTTTGATAGAACTACGAGAAATGTCTGGACACAAATAAAATTATATTATATTTAAATTTGAAATTACTTTCACACTTTCATTGAAATAGATGAGTTATGAAGTTCGTGGTACTACTAAAGAATATGCGACAAATTTAAAATTTTTAAGAGCTACGGTTTTATTAAGCTTTATATCTTTTATTTGAGCAGGCATATTGGGTGACGAACTTATACACATTTTATGTTCTCTGTTCTGCTATTTTATACATAAAAACGTGTTTTATGTTACAGTGTGTTATACAGACTGTTAACTGCTAATTTTTTAAGCGTCAAATAACTTTGATACGTGAAGAAACAAGTGGCCGTCCTTTGAGGGCGGTTATAGAACAAAGCATGCTGCCAATGCAATATTTTGTTCAAGGAATAGGCAAACTGATCCAGCGTATAATGCAGATTGAATAGGAAAGTGTGCACGAAATTCTACAAGAGCATTTTCGCTAAGGAGGGTAGTATCGTGCTGCGTACCTCACAATCTAACGCAGGCCGAGAAGCGCTTCTGGTAAGATGGTGTCGTGAATAATAAGAAAATTTAAAGCGAGCTTCTTTCGGTGCGTTCACGATATCGTTGCGGTTGATGATTGACGGATTTATGGATATGATTCAGAACCGAAGTGTCTGTTTGTCTGAAGTATAGTTGTTTCTTTTACGGAATATGTTTTTTTTTTATTTTCGTTGACGGGTTATTTGGTGTCGATACGAAACAAATAATCGTAAGAACGACTATTTACGAGATCAAAGAAATATCAATATTGAATAAATTCACAAGTATTAGTCAATATTTTGCTGTCGTAAGCAGCAAGTGACTGAACGCGGACTTCCGTGGGATAATGCTTCAACACCACCACACGTGCATTTAGTCGGCGCTCAAAGCAAGGAACTTTATAAACACACCGCACGCCGGTCAAACTTATATATATGTCAACCCTTACTAAAAAAATTAACTACTCTAGAAAAAACTGTTTTTAACACTTAAAGATACACCGGCTGCATTCGATGAGGTAGTTAAAAAGGTCTGATGCTAACTGGAAAATATGTTTTGAAAACTGATTTAATGATACGAAATTTTGTTTTGATGTGTTATGATAAAAAAGTAAACTGTAGTGCGTTTATTGTAGTGTCGCTTAACTCTCTTGAGTTTCCCACGCACATACTAATATATCACAATAGTATTTTTAATTTCCAGAAAAATTATGGACCGTACCGTTTTCAACCAGATTTTTCTAAAATCAGTATTTTATTAGGTCCTATGAAGCCTTTCTGATTATTTTAAGAGGGTTTTCGTATGTGTATGTAAACTTTAAATGGCTTTTGTACGAATAGATTAGAGTTGGGATTGCAGACATTCAAAAAGTCTGAACGTAGATTTCTTCAAAATTTTTACATCTCGAATGACAACGCCATTTAAAAAACAAAAGTGTTTTTATCTAATATTTAAGCTATTTATCCGACTAGCGAGGAAGGGTATCGTTTTTTGCACGTATCTTGTATGTTTGTTTGTAATTTTTTTTTTGTTGCCACGTATCTTCCAAATGGCTTGATGGATTTTGACAAATAAAGTATCGTTAGATTAGTCTCAAAAACCAAAATTTTCTTAGATAGGTATTAAAAAAAACAAAATTTTTGACGCCAAATTGTAAGTAGTTCAAAAACATTTTTTATCCAAACCTATCGAGTAAGGTATCAAAATAAAGGGAATTAAAAGGAGATTACAAAAATATACATATATTGTGTTTTTGAATTTAATAAGGACTAATTACAACCATTTTAATTCAATCATTCGAATAAATTTGTAATTAGTGCATTCAAATGGTCGTATTTCGGCTTTAAATCGGCCAAGTGTGTGTTGGATATCCTATTACGCATTTTTTTTACACGATATAGTCAATCATTTGTAAGGACGAATAAAATATTTTATCCTCTTAGAGCTACTTTTCCGAAAATGATACATGTCGTAATGTCGTTATTTTTTATATTTAGAAAGCAATTAAAATGTAAGTTTTATTGTCAATAGTTTTTAGCGGTTTCTTTTTATTGTGAATTAAAAAATAAACAACGTGTTTTTATCTTTATATATTTAAGTGACTAAAATGTTAAATTTCACATCTGTAACTTCATCGGTTTCGTTTTAAATTTAATTTAGGTGTAAGCGAAATGAAATAATCCGGCAATTCAAGAAACAACAGTAGCAAAAGTATTAATGAATAATTTTCCGGCTGTTTTCTCAGATAAATTAGGTAAATTAAATAAAAGTTCAGTTACAACTTAAGCCCGATGCTAAACCGATTTTTTCAAACCGCGACCGGTTTCGTTTGCAGTAAAACCGAAAGTAGACGAAGCGCTAGATAAATTACTCGAAACGAGTATTTTGAAAAACGTAAACCACTCTGATTACGCAACTCCAATTACACCCTTATTAAAGTCGGACGGTACGGTGCGCGTATGCGGCGATTACAATGTTACTCTGAATAAGGTGCTGCACATCGATAGGTATCCGCTACCAAGAATAGAGGAGCTATTCGCACGCCTCCATGGAGGCAAGAAGTTCAGCAAGCTCGACTTGTCGATAGCACATATGCAACTCGAACTGACTGAAGCTTTACAGCCGCTCACTTGCATCAACACGCACCGCGGTCTTTTCCAATTTACGCGACTGGTTTTTGAGTTATCGTCGGCGCCTGCGATATTTCAAAAAAGCAATGGAACGAATTTTGGCCGGCATAGAAGGACAAAGGCAAAGGTATATTTTTAGACGCTATTTTAATATCTGGGTCAAACAATTATGTACATCGGAAAAGATTAAATGAAGTATTAAAGGGCGTGTGAACGGCGCTGCGGCCCGCCCCGGCTAGCGCGCTGGAGTTGGCTCCACTCACGGACGGTGCGGGCACTGAGCCGGTATTACGGCGGTTCAGTGAAACGTTAGGTCGGTTCAGGTTACCACGAACTATCGTTACCGATAACGCGACGTCGTTCACTTCAGCGTTTTCCGTAGATATTGGGAGGTGAACGATATTAAACGTCAAGATTCCACCTCACCACCCGGCATCTAATGGTCAAGCGGAAATCACCGTAAAACTTATTAAAAGACATTGAAAACGTTAATGTCGGAAACGAATAGTGTCTCTTCGCTCGAACACCAAGTAAATAAGTATTTACTAAGCTATAGGAACTCCGTTTATTGTACGACCGGTGTCTCTCCGGCGCAGTTGATGCTCGGCCGGAACGTGCGTACGAGGCTCGACTTGTGTCCACTAGGGACGTACCTAAACACGTCACACCAACTCCGTCAGCCGCAGATCTCGCTCAAAATGTATGTCGTTCGTAGATCTCACAATCTAAATATTTCGGAGGGAAACGAAAAATTAATTTTACCGTTGGTGATAAAGTTACAGTGAAACGGCATTATTAAAACGGTAATAAACGATAAATGAAAAAGTAATAAATGAAAAGGTTCATTTTTTGCTTGTATATAAAACGGTATTTTTGTGTTGTATAAATTAGGGGTAAAGGAATGTAATACACATGTTTTGCATATAATCTAGGCAGCTTGTGGGTAGGTTAAGTTAGTTATAAACCCCATAATGACGCAGACATGTAGTTTTCACACATAACAGAGCTATAGAGATAATAAATTTCGAATAATCAAGTTAACATTGCTTATGTTCGAGGTACAGAAGGTCAATTTATTTCATCGAGTTATAAAGGGAAAATCTGTACTAAAATGGCTTGTAGGGAATCACTGATTATTTTGATTAATAGAAGGTTGATATTTCGAGTAATGGAGGTTGCTTAAATGGGGCTTGAAGGGAAGGGAATAAAACTTTTTTTCATGTTTTGGAGGCTTTCGACTTATCGAGGTTGTGTCATTTGCCAGTTTGAATTATAAAATACAGCCTAAGTAAGCTTCATTTAAAAGGCCTATGATTTTTTGTGCGTGGAGGTCTGACCCACCGCCGGAAAATACTGATAAAAAATAAACAAAATATAGAGTGTCAGCTGACCTCGGGACGCACTATCGAAGCCAGTGCCCGAGGCTGACAATACCTAGACGCACGCCGATTTGCATAATCTTACGTGGACTTAGATTTGTGGTATAAACTATTGTTTTATTTTTCCACCGCTGTGCTGCCAAGGATGGTGTAACCAAAACAGCCCAAGCTGACGATACCATAACATATGACAGCTATACGAACTGTATAAGTATACAGGAAAGAAAAACTAGCGGGCTCAATACAAATTTCAGTGAAAATCAATTCAAACATAAGGCAAAGACAAATGACCGTCAGTTGATGAGGTGCAAGATGCAAGTTCGTTAAAGTATTCCGCGTTTGCCTTAGTAATGTTGAAATTTCCATAAAAATAAAATGCAAGACCACCACATCTTCGAGGATTAATTATTCATAAACATGCGTGCTATCCAGGAAAATTTATGAAACGTTTAATAATTATAAAACCCAAGAAAAAGTGAGGTACGACCATGAAATTTGATGTCATTATTAAGTATAAAAATCCTATCACACATAAAAAGTTACATTATCCCCGAGTAATACAGCTTATATTATATTTAGCTTGTAGCATTTGCTCCTTCTTCGTATAAATCGAATCAGACCTTGACTGGTAGCAGTGGCGGATTTATATTTTTACGAGTGTAGTCCACTTTATTTCCGCCGCCCATGTACCTTTCTAAAATAATAATTTTCAGAAATCTGCCGCCCCTGGGACGCTGCCGCCCTTAAACCGCGGCCTACGGCCTATACGGCCTATTAACAAATCAGGACTGACTGGTAGCGATATTGGAGTCAAAAGCGGGACTGCGAATAAAATCGACAGCCGGTATCGAATCAAGAAATGGCGAGACCAGGATTGAAACTGAGAACGAGTGATTGACAGGAAAGTCGTTCAATATAAAAGATGAAGGAACACATTCTATGTCCATGCGGGGCGAAACCACGGGAAGATAGCTAGTTTATATTATAATTTATAATACGTTAAATTCGCGCAACATTAGCAGTTGCCTAATCACGCTGAGGTATATCAAATTAGATTGAGTGACTTTTGACTTATAGATAACAAATTTTGCATTACGATTTTGTCTGTATCGTCCGCGAGTGGAATACTAAAAATTTAATCGTCATGTGACTAGGATAACTCCCACTCAATTCAGATTGTATAATACTATGATGCTTTTAGTGCAGTATGATGCACGCAACTCTACCGCTTTGAATTACCTGCGAATGATGTACTGCGCAGGCATAACGCTCCCCGACACTTTCTTCTCCCCCGCGTTCCAATTTTACGCCATTGCGACGGTTTCATAACTAACTTCACATCGGCCGAGTTTCTTGCTTTGTATTGTAATTGATAGCATCCTGCAATAGATATTTTTTTAGCTTTGCTGGCAAATTTCTAATGCTGAGAAAAAACTGGGCAACGGTTGAGCAGCTTCAAAACTTTACGCTGATTCTTCTAATCAATACTTTTTGATCTCCTTATCTATTTGTAGTTCTTTCATAAAGTGAGAAAACTGTTATATTTACAATATTTTGATATTTATTATGTGAATGAACCAATCTGCACGAGACTAGCAACTTTTAACACGGTTATTTTGAGTAGAAAAAAATGATTAAATTTATAAAACCAATCAGCCAAATAATTCAGTTATTAAAAAAAAAAGATGTTTCGATAAATTCTTTTTGGAAAATTTGCATACAGAGTATCTCTCATGTAAATAAACAGATGCCGAACAGGTGTGCAGTAGCGTTCGCAATACCGCAGTCTTTACTTGAAAAATTGCTGTAAATTCGCCTTTATTGTACTTGACACTTATGTTTTGCTTGATTATTATCAAGGAATTTGAAATAGCTAACTTTAACTACATAAACAAATTATTGGCTTAGGAGAGTAATGAGAATCAATAGAATATTTTAAATTCATTCTTTCCATTTAATTCCGTAATGTAGCTCGTAAAGCTGAATAATAAATAGTAGTCCGTAAATTATTCAACTTTACGCTTACCGTCCACCCAACTCAATCCATAGTTTTGACCATTTTTACTGATTTTATAAATTGTGTTTCAGGTGCTCGCAGCCATATCTAAAGTGATGAAAGAATGTTGGTACCATAATCCGGCCGCGCGGCTGACAGCACTGCGTATAAAGAAAACTTTAGCAACCATTGGTGGAAACGATCACCTCAAACTTTGAATAACTTCACCGTACCTACACGATTACCTGGCTACAATATAAAGTTGTTGACATCAATTATTATGAATTTATGCGGTACCGATTCAGGTAGACAATGCATAAAAATGTTAAGAACGTATATAACCTTAGTCATAGCTTTTGGTCAAGTGATATGCTAAATAACGCAATAAAACGGCTGTTTTAGATGTTGTATCAAATATTGTAACAGTTTCTAAAAAAATTTTTGCTGTGATACAACATTCATTAACTACACCTTATTTAGATAAGATTTTGTTAAATCTGTAAAAATATATTCAATTTTAAAAGTTATTCAAGATTTCACGTTTTTTCTACAATGCAATTACAAAAATTTTGATACAAATTTTTAGTCTTTTGATGTACTAGTCGTAATGATAAAGTTTTGATGGAACTTTATTTTTAGATATCATACTAATTTAAATTGTTCATTAATCATAGTGCTTGTTCACGGTGGACTGGCAAACGGACGCGAGCGCGGTGCGTGCACATGCTGACGATCTCAATTTTTTTGTATACAACAGTTTCGAACATGTAGATTTTCAGAGATTATGAACATTTTACAAGCTCTATCATGGTTTTAATTTTGCGGATATCAAACTAATAATTAACACCAACAAAAGCCAATATAAATTTTCATTTCATTATAAATAAAACTAAAATGCAAATATTTTTTTATACGAATGGGAGTTGTGACTTAGATGAGGATCTGGCATTGTTCAGGTCATTCGCACAAACCTTTGAACAGCGTCCGATAATAAGCGACGCACGGTTTTCACAACTTCAAACTGATCGCTTTTAATTGCCCTTTACATGGGACACGCCCTTTTCACGTATCGAGCGTGTCGGCCGCCGCTCGCGTCAGCTTGCCAGTTCCAACGTAGCATAGAACACTACGCATATTCCGCGATTGCGTTCACCCCAGCGCCCGCAAGACTGTGTAGACATGCGTGAAATATATCTTTTTATGGTAAACATTTACAATGACTAGATAGTGGTAAGAAGTGAGTTTATAAAGCCAACGTCATGAAACATTATCACCAATAATGATTTTTATATCTTCGTTTAGTATTTGTTCGCTACTAAATCTCTGCCATATTCGATATTATAATGATGAAACAGTAATTTTTTTCGTTTTTTAGATTTATCCCTTTTTATAACCAAATTTCTTTATATTGTAGTACTAAAATAATATGCTAATATTAGGTCATATTTATTAACATTACAATAATATTTTGCTTTTCACGAAATTATTTCCCTGAAAAGCTCAGGAAATTTGCCCTTATTGTTTTTAATATAAAAATGTTATTTTTATCTTTATCATCAAATATTCACCAAAAAAGAAATAAGCTAGATATGCGTAGATGATAACAATACTCAAACAATGAAATTGTGATACAAAGTTGATAAAGTCCAAATATAAGCTGTTACTACCATTTTAAAGTTTAAGCATTGTCTTACATTTGCAAGGCTATGATTTCAATTTATTATGTAGTTTGAGGCAAATCATAGATAGGATAATACGAGATATATAAAATTAATGTAGCTCACGCTTTTACATATTATTTAATATTCCTGTTCACTAATCAATTTTGTAGATGTATCATATATTTTGATCAGCTTCAAAAGATTTATTCATACTTATTCCATTGAAAATAAATTAGAAGTTCAACCAAATTATTTTGTTTATTTTTTTTTGGTAAATTCCCGTTATTCACAATGCTTACTGCACCGTTAACAAAGCATAGACATTAGGGTGATTCATTTCCGCAAAGTATTTTTTTTTCTCGGTGCTCAAACAAAATCTTAATCTAACGTAGAAAGGAAAATCTCACCAAGTTTGAGCGCTTAATATTAATTTTGACCACTTTCTACTTCAATTTTTAGTTTTCCCATTTAAAATACACATAAAGAAAATGTTTTTTTTTTTTAATTTCTAATGCTTAAAGACCTTTAGAGACTCAAATACTCAATCGTTAATGAAGGGTGGTTCGGCTGATATATCATGCATTTATAGTGATTTTTATGCCTAAAAACTTAAAAAATCTGTAAATACTATCTGAAAACGTTATTTAAATCCAATAATAATATTTAATTTAACATATTTCAACTTTAATCAATACTTAAATATTTATAAATAAAAAAACAAGGAAGCAAAATTATCACATATCTTCGGTAGATATCCTTTGATTGAAATTTTGTTGTGTTTTTATGAATTTATCTATTGTTTTTATATTGATTATAAGTTAGAAATCATAACAACTCAAGGAATATGCTTTAAATAGAGAAATATAGAGTTAATTATTGAAAAAATTGGATATCACTATAAATGCATGATATATCGGCCGAGCCACTTTTCGTCAACGATTGAGTCGTATTTTCCTTTTACTTTTGGCAATTAGCTCGAAAAAACTGAAAAAAAGCGATTTTTCGCAAAAATTGTACTTTGACCACTTCTACTGTTGAACCAATGGGAGATATGAAAAAAATCCCAAATGCATTTTTAAAGAGCGTGAAATTTCCTATAAGGCCCATCAAACCGATTGAAAATATTGTAAAAGGTCTTTAAGCATTAGAAATTTGGAAAAAAAAAACATTTTTTTTTGTGTATTTTAAATGGGAAAACTAAAAATTGAAGTGGAAAGTGGTTAAAATTAATATTAAGGGCTCAAACTTGGTGAGAATGTTTTTTTTCTACGTGTAGATTAAGATTTCGCTTGAGCACCGAGAAAAGAAATACTTTGTGGAAATGAATCACCCTAATAGACATTAGGATGATTCAATTCAAATAGACCATTTCAGTGTAATGAGAATTTTCGAAATTTATGTTAGCTGTAATCATACAATATATGATTTGAAATTCAATTTATTGTCTGTTCTTCATTTTGCTCAATTTGCTTTGGTCTATGTGTAATAATAATACTCAGTTCTGTTTTACAATATTAGCGTGTTATAGATTTTGTTTGACGATTAGCATCAATACATTTCAATATTAGGATTTAGAATGTTTCATTCGTTACATATAACTGTGTAATATAAAAAATTGCCGTGCATAACTCCCAAGACTGATCGTTACCAATTAGTATCAAAAACCCTATTAAAAATGAACATATATTTTATTCGTTACTGAACATTTAGTAAAACAACTTATTTTACAAATACTAGATACAAAACGTTAGAATAGAATTCTTAGGTAGGGGCAGCATTATTTAATACCACATAACTTATTATCGTCGATTCTACTTTCTTATAGTAATAATTCTTTCCTATTATGTATGATGTAATAAAAAAGTGACCTAATTACTTGCGTAACTAATGTTTGTTTTATTGTTTCGATTTAATTTAAATATTATATAAGTAATTTTGCTACTATGGATTGAAAAGCTAGTAAGAAAGGATGCCCACGACCCATTACCCAATGCTAATTAAAAAATATATATGTAAATGATAAAATGTGTAATATTATCATTGAGTTATTGAGTTATAAAACTCAATAACTCAATGGCGAAAACCATCTTTGGACCTAGGTTGAGGTTATAAATTTAATATTCTCAACTTGTAACATTTGTAACCAAAATTGTTAATTAGAAGTATCAAAAATTGGTTAAGTTCTGATTCTTACAGGAATTTTATAGGTATTGGTGGACATTCTTGCTGATAGCTTTACAATAAATCATATAAACTTGGTATTTACTTTTGTGTCTAGCTTTATTAACAAAAATATATATTGAGAAAATCTAAAAATAAATGCTTTGTCAAGATTTTTTGAAGACATATCTAATCCTCAACTTGATGTATATTCTTAATATTATATCACTATATTACAGTGATTCTACTGTAGGTTTAAAAAATATATGTGAATTTCTCTTAGTATGTGTCTGTAATAAATGACTGATACTATGTCGCCCTGATTCAAAACCAATACTAAAACCATATATACTTACATGTCATTAGATATATTATAGTCATTGAGTTATATGTTTTAAAGACTATATTGCATAAAACTAAAATAATTTTAGACTGTCCGTCCAACCTCCATCGTCATTATCAATATTAGTACCAAATTTCGTCCATAGTTTAATCATGATTGTAATTTTATTTCCTAAATAATTACGTATTAAAAAAAATATTGTGAATACAGGTTATGAAAAATAAATGCAACAATTTTGTGCTTTTTATTCAGACAATCAGCTTCTATAATATGAAACATCCCAAAAGCGTGGTAGTCTAGACGAGAAGTGGCTTTCTGCGAAAAATTGTATTGATTCTCTTAAAAATATAAATGGTGCTCATTCGATTCAAGATGTCATTTTGAGTTTTTGTTATTAAACATATTTATTTAAAAAAATAATAATAATAAAATGAGCTTAGTTTTTCGACAATAGCTTAAAAACTATAACCAATAGTGGCAATATGAGAGAAGATTGAAGAGGAGAAAATTTCAAATATAAAAGTCCCAACTTCTGTAATTATCCTATTTATTTTATAGTTTTAATGTAATATTTAAAATAGATTTCCGCGTGGGCATGCAACAGGTGTTCATTACCTCTAAAGAAAGTTACTATTAGATATGAACCTAACTTAAAAAAATATAACTCATCTTAAAAACTAAAATCCTCTTGAAGAAATTTACATTATTTATTAAATAAATGTATTGATAATTAAGTATTACAATTTTTTAACTTCCGATTTCATCAAAAAAAATATTTTTTTAAATTGTCCATCTATAAATATTTAGCTTCATGAAGCCCTTCTTACATAATGTCTACATTTTTCATCTCAATTACTTTTTTGAAACATTTAAAATTGCAAATATGGGGAAGATGTTACATCTAATGAAGTCTCTCATCAACCAACCACATTGTCAACCGTGGATAGGATTATAATCTTAGTCCCACTTTTGATTCCAATTTCGGCATAGATCTAGATTCCGGTTCTGTTAAAAATATACATAACGTAAAAAATAGCAGCAAACCGGCATAAAAGAACTTCAGGTGGTCGCTCTATATCGTTCGTTTTTTTTTAACTCTGTACAAAACTTTTAGTATTCCTGATGGTCGGCACCGTTCATTCTAATTCTAATCCATGTTCCTATCTAATTTACTCTTACCAATGTAGGCTATATTGGTAAGGATACAGTAAAAATGACTTGATCCCTGGGCTACTACCTCATGTCTTGTCTATGGGGTCTTGTATTGTATTAGTCTTGTCTACCCCACATCTCCCCCGTGTAAATGGGGCATCCTACCTCTTTTTGTTGCAGTAAAACTTAAAGCAGAAATACAGAAATGGTGTTGATTTCTCTTTAAAAGATGACCATTCTAGCATATTCTTCTGACCTTGATGACTTGTAATTGTTTTCCTTTTCAGGATATTTTGCTTTATCTAGTTCGGTTTTTTGGGCTTATCTTTCAGAATCACTCATTTGTACTCTCAGTCTTGTTTTACTTTGAAAACGTCCAGAATCATATAAGCTGTCATTTATATTTTTCGTATTGGTACAATTTTTAGGGAACACCACTTTTTCCATGCATTGAGTTTTATATGAGAACTTATGGTTTATGGATTTATAGACTATGGTTTTTACTAACTCCAAATACACCAAATTTAAGAAGTAAAATCAGGTCATCTGAGGAATTTTAAATGCTGCTTATAAGCATATAACTTTATGATTATAATTGACAAAATTTTTATTAGCCTCCAGCATTGCCTTCCTATTTATATCAATAAATAAAACTAGTTATGTGATTTAGTTTTAAGATGTTTAGAAACATTAAAAATTAATCCTCACATATATAAAAAAAAGTAATAATGTCTTTCAATATAATAAGCAATACTGAAAAATGTAATCGTTCTGCAATAATAACAATTAATCAATTAATATATCATTGAAATTAGTGAGAATAGAACATAGGAATATACCAGTTATTGTATACTTAGTATAAGAATTACTTTATTTTCTGTCATTTATTTAGAGGGTCATGGAATGGAGTCATTTAAATAAAGAAATGTTTTTTTAAATATGGATGTTTTATTGTCGTGTAGAAACTTAGAACTAAGAAATATTATATATTGCATATGAAAGAGGTATTATATTTAATAACTGCCACGCATGTGACGTTGTAACCCGTACTTCGCAAAATATTGGATGATAAATAAATCTACCTGTTATTGATTGTACTGACAGTTCGTTAATATTTCTAATGTTCATAAACTAGAAATTAGCAACGATTGGAAAAAGTGATACCTTTCAAAGAATACCATTGAGTAGACGACATTTACAAAAAATAAAACGTAAAAACGGTGCCCTGCCACTTTTCTATTGCTTTTCTGTCCACCAAAATGAGTGAATCTAACATAGGAATCCTTACAAATTAAAGTTTTATTACAAAAAATGGAAAAATATGACAAGTCTGAAAATTTTTGAATCATTTCGAAGAAGTACAGAAAAAAAAAACAGCCAGAATCGATCAACAGAAAAGTTGTGGTTTTTCACCATGATAGTGCCAGATCACAGTGTGTGGTCTGGCGCTATCGTTTAGCCACTTTTTGGCCACTCATAGTCCGGTCAAGCTAACCCTAAAAATAGGGTAACCTTACATAATTCCCCAAGAAGCCGAAAATTGGCATTTGAAACGTTAGTTTAATGATAAAAATAGGTCAGACATAAATTGTTGAACTTTCAATTCTCTACAAAATTGGTTCTCATACTTTTTTTCTGAGATCCATCATTTCTGAGAAAAGTCATTCTAAAATTTTATTATCCATACTTTGCATGACTAATACATTAATATTGATTGATAGTCCTAAGAATAAGAAATGAAAAGAAACCCTGTCCCTCATTTTATGTGATCATGTGGCCTTGAGCAGTATATCTGCTGTTCAGTTGTTAACGTGGCAGTGTCCTTCTACCTGCACTTTTTTCTAAGATACCATCGAAATACCGTTGTCTTAAACGTCCCCTCGTGGTTAAAACACATGGTTATTGCAAATATTCTTTACTGAAGTTTGTGCGGTTATTTCCTTTTTAATAAATGTCACAAGCTTATCGTTAGTAATAAATCTCTGAATGCAAGTGAATCGGGTCATGAAGACGTTGACTGATGCAAGTGTTGAAAGAGGTGATTATTTACTGAGTACCTAAAACACCAAAAACTAGTGAACATCCATGTGCATTGTCGTAAAAATTACACTCTGAAGAATACTCTTGTTGCAGTGGAGAGACAACATGAAGAGGAATATGCCAGTACTCCTAAAATAAGTCCTCCCCTTGTTTTTGCGGCGATGAATAGAATTAAGAATATGAAAAACGTAGAATTTTTATGGTTAGGATAAGTTAGGTTACTGCTCTTTCGTTCAAAAAATCAGTTCAAAGTAGCCGAATCTCGTCCTGATGACACAGTAAAAACTATTATTTCTCGTGTGGGGTTCGAGCATATTGAGTTGCTGCTGAGGCCAAGTATCATAATGACTGTTCTATTTCCTTTTTAAAAACGACCACTTGAAGTAATGCCGACCTTCTTCGAGAAGAAGCTTTTAATCTCGCCATGTAAGAAACTTATACATGGAAAATAGTAGGAAAATAATGACTGTCAATTTACATTGGAAGAATTGAAAATGTATATAAAATTTTAATGTAGATAACAGAACATTCAAAGTACTGATTGAAATTAAATTATGGCAATAAATTTATAATCATTGAAAAACGAGACAATTGACATACGTTTCATTGATAGTCATTATAAATATATTGATCTAAGTTTGGGGTGAAAAAAATGTATTGACAAAGAAGAGGCATTTAAGATCCTGGAAGCTACGGCAGCAATCATTTGGGAAGATATTCAATCAGTAGTAATCGATAATTCTTATCTACCCACACCAGGTTGTATATTTGAAGACAGTGATATTCCAGTCACTGCCATTTTTTAGAACATATTTAAAACATAAATGACTTAAAGCATTTAAAATTAGTTTATATTAACATTAGTCAAACTATTGTGATTGCCATTGGGCCGTGGACTTTCAAGTCCAAGTAATGATTGGGTTTTGCAATGGAGAAAAAGAAGTTGAATAAGACCTAATATTATATAAACTTCATTAAAAAAACTGTCGAATAGGCCTATCAGGAAGACCACGTCAAAAAAGATGCTCCAAATACACTACCTCATAGGCGGTGTGAGTTTACATGTTAACGTACTGAGCAATTTTTCTCAGAAATGGCTACTTCAATGACTATGCTTTCTTTAATAAAGTTGTTCTAAAAAAGAATGAAATTATGAATATTTGCGAAAAGATGCACGATTGATTCCATCCTGTACACAAAATGCTTTTATAATATTCAACCGTTTTATCTTTCGAATCCATTGTTCGATTTTCTTTTGCTTTGTGGACTCGATGCAATTTTATAAACAGAAAAAGTTGACATGATTTTTCTCCAACAACTTGAACATATCAACCAATTTGAATGCATTTAGCGACAATCAACGTTGTTTGCTAAGAAGAATAACTGGATAGATATTAGGATTTATCCATAGACCAGTCTTTACAAAATATTATAAGGCTTTAAAAAATTTCTTCAACAATTTCTCTTGAACTAATTAACCGATTTTTGAGCAGTTTATGATAGTCGAGGCAACCATTTGGGGAAGAGCTGATTAGATTTTCACATTGATTGGTAGAATAAACCAAATTATTTCAAATAAACATAAAATCTTTATTTTCGCGATTCCTTAAAATCTACCGGGCGTAATTAGTTTGAAGTCTAAGTTGAGTGGACTGTACTTGAATGTCGTAAACCGCATTTCGATAGATTAATCCATTCAAAAGTTATGTAAGATACAGGTACACAAACACATAGACTACGAATGTGGTTAAAATAAATTTCTATGACCTTAAAACGTCAAGATCTGGCGAAAACACGATTTTCTAAAATCATGGTGAAAACAGTAACTTTATGAAATTTTTCCAATTTTAATAATGGAAAGTTAAAATACAGCTGAATAGAAAACCTCTTCCTTTTTAAAGTTGGTTAAAAATAGAACTGTTTCAATGATAAGAAATACAAAATGCTTTTATACTCAAATTGTGAAACTTATAAAAAAAATCTAAGATAAATTTTAGAAAAACTGTTTAAATACATTGTTGAAAACTTTTCCAGAAAAAATTATAATTGGTTTTGTATTACTTTATCGCAGACTTAGTAAAATTAGCAACCGCGAATTACGTAATTATAATGATAATTTAAGTATAAGATTTTCGAAAAATTATGTAAAATGCTAACATATCATTTTACTTTATTGTAATATAATTAGATGTCAGAACAACAAACAAGGTATATTGTTATTGTATTTTTTTTATTTGGGTATGTAAGCATTTACAATACGTATATCATCAACAGGGCAATCATTTGCATCACATTCTACAAGCCCAATCCGTTTTATAATTTTCATTCCACTTTGTACACGACCAAAGATTGTGTGTTTTCGGTCTAGCCATTGTGTTGGCCCCAGTGTAATAAAAAATTGAGATCCATTTGTATGGGGCCCAGCATTTGCCATTGAAAGAACACCTGCACCAGTATGTTTTAAGTCACCACTGATTTCATCATCAAAATATTGGCCATAAATTGACTGTCCTCCTTTTCCCGTTCCAGTTGGATCGCCGCCTTGTATCATGAAATCTCTGATGACTCTATGGAATTTTGTATTGTTATAATAGCCTCTTCTAACTAATTCCATGAAGTTCCGGCATGTGTATGGTGTATGTTTCCAATACATTTCCAAAGTTATTGAACCCATTCTGAAATAGAATTTCATATTATGATTAATCCAATTTTTGGGTAAATCTTATATTTAAAGGAAAAATTCTTTTATTTATGAACACTTAGTTTTTTTATTTAATAGAACATTATTAATTGCAAATCAACTAGCACATTTATCACAAGAATAGTCTTTAAATACATTACTAAAATGCTACATATATTTAGTTAATAATTTCGCAAAGCTAGTCAAAATCTTAAAACAACCCTTTTTTAAATATTCATAAAATGATCAATTTTATATCTTTGACCAGTAGTCAATCTATTTCATCAAGACTTCAATTCTTTTCGTTCATTTATTTATCAAATATATTATATGTATATGTGTTAAAATGTAATAATAAAATATAATAGCTGGCAAATTTTCTTAACTGTGGGCTTAATCCCTTTGGATTTTAGGTGCTAAATTTTCCAAAATCTTTTAAATAGTTAATTTCTAACACCTCAAAATTGGTACAGATATTTACTAAGTAATTCAAATTTCACTTGCAGATTGGTAATTTATTGACTGTTTGTAATCAATCTATAAAAAAGAAAAGATGCACAGTCCCATACTCAAAAATGGTCGCAGTAAATGGGTGCTAAAACAGTTTAGCACTCATTGCATTCAGTGTAGTTTGTTGAAACTTCCGTTACGATGTCGAAATTTTTTTTTAATGAAAAAAGTTATGAAAAAGGATGGCATTTCTTATTTTCTATAAGCAAAATTTAGTTTATTAATAATAGGTGTACAATCTTGTACTATAATGAGAATTCAATGAGTATTTTGTATTTCTTCATTTAAAGTAGCATCAAAAACCGAGATGTAAACCAATTTAAAAGAAATAGACTAATAGAAAATCGCTATTTGAACCCTTAACAATAGAGACTGTTTTGTTGTGAATTATTTGTTTTGTATTTATACAAATCTTAAAATTATCTTTTAAGGAAATCATATGATATATGTATTAAACCTATTCCAAAAATATGTTTAGGATATTTAAATTTGTTTTAATAAATTATATATATAAGTATTGTGTTTATAAAAAATATATTAATGTTTAATGTATCCACATCGTATTTTGTTATATAAACAATAAGAAAGTTGTATATTACTATGCTCTATACACTTTAGAGATTATCAAGTTCTTTCATATACATTTTCACCGACATTATAAAATTAAAGGATCATATTAATTTTAATCTCAGGTGAATACTACATTAAGTTTAATTAGAAAAAATATATACTATGATTCTTCTCATACATTTAACAAAAAAATAATTAAAATTTAAAATAATATTTAACTACTTCACTGATGTCTTGTTCTAGAAAGCACATGTAAATTGTAAAAAATAGGACTTATTGTCTTTCAGTAACAAAATGATCATTATTTGTGCTCTTTTAATTTAAAAATGAACCTTACGACATTTGAGTTGAATGTCAGATGATAAATAATCTTCCTTCTTTTCTTTTTCTTTGGCACTGGAAAATAGTATTATAAAATGTGAGACAGAAACATCATGTACACTAAGCCATTTTTGCACCATCAAAGTAGTAAGGGAATGTACGTCTTATCTTTTTTATACACCTTTGCAATTTATGAAATGGCAGTCCTTGACTAAAATTAGTAGTGCTTATTTTATTTATAACTTGATTTGAAATATGCATATGTCACAAAAGAGCAAAATTTAAAAGCGTCTATTTTAAACATTATCAATTCAATCCTTGTGACTGAAATGTTATCTGTTAATATTATCATGTCTAATACCTATTCTTTTTTAATTCAAAAGTATTTCGTAATTTTTCTGGTTAAAAAAAGTCTAGTAAACCATTGTATGTATAACGTTTCACTGTTACATCTACATAATATTTCTCAAAATATTAATTTCTTTCTTAATTTTGGTGAAATAAAGGACAATATTTATCTTTGCTCTGCAATGGTAATTGTCAATTTTCGGAATACACTGGTCTTCATTTTTGATTAACCAATACAGTATAAGTTCCATTTAGCACCATCCAAATAAACGATAAACTCACCAACACTTCAATATTACTTGGCTTTCCTTGATTTCCTTGTCACCAATACATTGATATACACCATACAGCATCATACCTACTTTAAACATTGACAACAATACATCACAGAACATTCTTCAAATTGATAAAGTTGACAAGAATTATAGCTGTGAACATTGTTTGGTTTAACTGAATTGTCAACATCACATGTGTTACCAAAACTTTTAAGCAACGCATTGTATATATAGATATACATATTAATTATAAAAATTGATGGATGACACAATAAGTTTCACTCCTTGAAATAGTGCTATAATGTCGAGGCGGGGTACCGCTTAAGTAAGTCAGGCCCTTTATGTGATTGACTATCTAGTAGTTTACTAGCATTTCCAACCAACTTGCTTCGATACAATCAATTTTTTTTTGCAAATCTAGTTACAGGGAGGTTAAGGGAGTGAAGGTTACAAGTTTCTTAATTTTTTTGTCATTTGTGTGTAAATCCTAACCTTTATACCAAATTTGTTTTCCATATGTTTGCAAATAAAATAAATACCCATTATGCATCTAAGATTCCTACCGCAGCTAACGAGGGAGCTGACAACTTTGAAACGGCTGATGCAATTTTGATGAAACATAACTAAGAACCATAGCTAGAAAACCTGCTTTCAAATAAAAAAGCGCATCCAAATGTTTCAGACTTATGGTGCCACGGACAGACATACAACACACAGAGTGCGTAACTTACAACACCCTACTTTGCATTGAGGGTAAAAATATGATAATTAATGAGAAGTGAACACTTAAGCTATAATTTCATATTGTCATAAATTCGATGCAGCATGACAATTATAAAATGATAGGCATTAAGAAAATGACATAAAAAGACTCAGAGATGGCTCTATTTTATAAAAAATATGAACATAGAATGTGTTATGACCAATTTTGAACATGAACAATCATCAAAAGATGCTTAATAAAATGAGATAATAAAAACAGACATACTGAAAATATCAACGCCATTATTGTATTCTACGAGCTGAGTGACAATTTTGAGCGGACATTGAGGCACTTTGAAAACTTGTCTAATACTTCTTCTATTATAGCTGAATATGAAGTGAACCCCTGGCTGAAAGGTTGTGGAAGTTTACTAAACCATAAATTTTTAAATAATTACTTTTGAAAAATTTTTGAGATATTTTGAAATTTTTATATCCTCAAATTTAATATAATGAGGAGTTGAAAAATCAAAATCCAGATTATTTTATCAGTTTTAAAACCTAGCCAGTTATTTGCCAAATTATTTTAATAAAAATCCAAAAATATATATTTGAGGCACTTTAAATTTTAACACAACAATTATCGACATTAAAATTATTATTTTCATAAAGCCAGATCATTTTAGTGGATTTATCCACCTGCCCGGTGAGAATGTTATTCATAAGTGCAAGTGAACAGCTCTATAGCTAAGTAGAAGTGTGAGTCACAACATATATCGACAGCTGTCTCTATTGAAGGACGCTGCGATGGGATAGGTTTTTACAATACTATTAAGAAATTTTATGTGAAAATAATGTATTTAAGAACCTTGAAAATATAAATATTGCAAAATTTCAAAAATTCTGTGCTATATAAAGTTCATGACAAAGATGGACCTTATGAAAATTAAAAAAAAATTGTAACACTCCAAGTTTACCTCCCTGTAAAGTAGAATTGGATCAACAATTTTTAAGAATTCAGTACAGTAGGAGTGTTTGGCATAATACATATTTACGTTTCCCAAGTTCTTTAATGCCGAACAGAAATAGGTAGCAACAAAATGAATACTCTTGAATTTCATTAAATTGATGGAGAGTATAACACACTCTGTTCTAAACGCTATTCTAAATGATGACATTGAAAATGTTACAGCAGGTCAGTTTCAAATATTTTTCTCATTACTACATTTTAAATTTCATTATTTAATCAGTTAGTTTGCTTCATTGTAAAGATAATTCAAATAAAGAAGAAAAAATGAGTCCTACTCAAGCTCTGATAAAGAAATAAATTCTATACAAAAATAAAAAAAAATTTTTTGGTAATACTTATACCCTAAATTATAAGTTCATTTTATTAAAACTTATTTAAAATTAATAACAAGTATTATACCAGAACTATTTACTTTTCATACTCACTTTTGCATATAATTATACAAATGGAAAAAGAATTTAATTTTATAAGAGACCCAAATTTCATTGGAAAGCATGGTACATAAATTAATTAGAAGCTCTTTCTATAGGTAAATTTCTTCCAGTGTTGGCAAAATTTTCGCAGAAGTACTACAGTTGTATAACAAAAATCTGATATTTTACCAGAAAACTAAGTACATAAAAATACAGCCAAATGAATTGATTTCTAATTCAATAGATACATTATCTACTAGCATAACCTCAATAAATGCACAATAGATTTAAAACAGAACACTATAATTACTAAAAGCTACTTTTAAAATTACATTTTAAATTCATATATAAAGAAACTTTTAATATTTACCTACTTTGTAAAAGTACTTTCTTCAAATATTAAAAGTTTAAATACCGTTTTTCTATAATGAAAACAATTATTTTCATACTAATTAACACATGAACTGTATGATTCATGTGTTTGTTATCATTCAAATTATGTGAAACGCGTGATAGTTTCCATAAATGAAAAAACATGATACGTATGTCTAAAAGATATTAATGATAAACTACAAACTATATCATTAATTTACACACATTTCTAAACTAATAAAGTAATTGAAAATCTTACGTTGTATCCAGAATAGCTATAGATGGCTGCCACGATTTATCAGGAATTCCGACGTTCTGATAGCCTAACATCATTTTCGCAATATGATTTTTTACTACGCTGTGAGTTGATCAAGTAATAAAACAGTATATTAAATTTTATACAAATTAATACTTATAAACTCACGGCAGACAATTTGTTTTATGCGAAAGCCACGCGAAAACTGTAGTACACAACAGTTTTACAGCGCAAAACAATAAACTGACGCAGTGTTGCCGTCGTACAAGATTTAAAATCCTTTGATACTTATAAAATTCCACTAGACATAAAAAGATAAAAAAAACTATTAGGTTGAGAAAATAGTTACTTCATATTTTCTAAGTAAAAGTTGTAGTAAAATCTTTTTGGTTCTACTATTTGTATCTGGCTAGTTTTGATACTATAAAATAGATGATATTGTAGAAACAAAAGAATAAAAAGTTAAAACGGTCTCTCGCCATTTTCTTATTATTTTTCTGTCCACCAAAATGAATAAATCTAATATAAAAATTCCATGCATTTTGAAGTTTCATTACAAAAAAAAAGAAAAGTGCGGCACAAGCTGCGAAAAATATTTGTGATTTTTTATAGACTGATAAAGTATCGGCAAGATGAGCATAAAAATGGTTCAAGCGTTTTCTATGTGTTGATTTTGATGTCAAAGATGAATCTCACTCTGATCGACTTGTTACGGATAAAGTCGATACCATTTTGCAAAAAGTAAAGCAAGATTGTCAAATTAGTGCTTACGACACAGCTGAAGAGCTGGGGATTGACTACAAAATAATTTAGACCCATTTAAAAAAAGGTGGATGTACAAAAAAGCTAGATACTTGGGTCCCATAGGAGCTCCTTGATAGAAATCCAATGAATCGTGTACTCATTTGCGAATCTCTATTGAAACGTAATTAATCCGAACTGTTTTTAAAAAGATTGATCACGGGTGATGAAAAATGGATTATGTAAGGCAAAAATATGCGAAAAAGATCAGTCAAACTGTAAACAAACTCCACAGACTGTAGTGAAACCTGGATTAACTCGCGATAAGTTGATGCTATGTGTATGATGGATTTGGAAGGATATACGGCCGGACAAAACCATCGATTCCGATCCCTACTGCCAACAGCTAATGAGATTTAAGCAAAAAGTAGAGAAAACACGACCGGAATTGATTAACAGAAAGAGTGTGCTTTTTCACCATGTTAACGCCAAACCACATATATCTTTAAGCACTCAGCAAATATTGAAAGATTTGGGTTGGGAAGTGTTAATGCATCCAGGTATAGCTCTGACCTGACACCCTCAGATTTTCACCTATTTCGGCCGTTGCCGAATTCTTTAGGTAGTGTTAGGTTAACATCAAGAATAGACTTGGTGTTAACCACTTGTCGCAGTTTTTTGATCAAAAGTCAAATGTCATTCATCGAACGGCAAAATCATGTGCCATGCTGGAAACGTCATCAAATAAGTCTAGTACTTACTAATCATTATTATCGTCAATCACACATAGGTTTTCTAATTAAGAATTCAGTTTTCGTTAAATTATTTTTTCATATTACTACTCCTAAATTAAATGACAATAATAAAATTAATCAATAATTCAATCAGTTGATCTAAACAGAATTTGTCTTACAAAGTTTATAATAGGTACTAGTTATTCTCATCGCTGTCACTGCTCTCTTCATTCAATAAGCAAGGAGGGTCGTTAAAACTCAAACAGGAAAAGATTTCATCGATTTACTACGCTTTCATATTTTTGTCTCTTTCTTGTTAAAGGAGTGTCTTCTACCAATAACCGATTATTAGGCAAGATCTTTTTGATTCTGTAGTATCCTTGATATTTAGTTTCTAGCTTTTTGAGCTGACCTGTTCCAATTGCAACTGTCCTTGCTATTAGTCATTTTTTCTATATTTTGCGCTTTTCTTCCTACATCTATTGAATATACTTTCATTTATTTCTCGGTTTTTCTTTATTAGTTTTTTTTTTGCTTCTGATCACATTTTATCGATAGTTTTATGAACTTTACCGTCACTTACGTCCATAGTTAATCATTGAGTATTCCTTGTGCCGGATGCGTTACATTCCTGCTAATTAGTAACTCTGTGGTTGTTTTCTTTTTGGTTATTTCAACAAACAGTTAAATTTTTAGTAGCGTTACAAACAGATGTAGTAGCTTTTAAGTATTATTACGAGGGCATAGTTACGAGGCTATTCCTTTCGAAGAAGACTTCCTCAATCCCAACATTTTGTACCGAGTAACCGACATTTACCATTACATATTTTGTATTCTCCAGCTAATAGATAATTCTTTTTATCACAATTATCTCTAATTGATTCTTTGACATAAATACTTACATTATCATGAGATTCTCAGGGATAGCTTGCATGACTACAATGCCAATTATCGTTTTCCCAAGGGATATCAATAATCATTTTACGCCATCAACGATTCGTTTAAATTTCAAATCTGCTGCAGGTTTAATTAGTAGTTTGGACGTTCAGTAAAGCTCTCCCACAATAACAAGTCATAAGAGACCAGAGTGTCATCTACAATGAACATTTCAATACCTATTTCTATTACATCTTCAACTTCTATATCGACTGTAGTTCTGCCTAAGGATAAGTAAAGAACATTATCAAGTCCTTTCAAAAATGAACTTTTAACGCCTTTTCAAATTAGACCTAGCTTTTCAGCATCGCTTTAACGTTACAATGTCA
Organism: Eumeta japonica; assembly: GCA_005406025.1. NCBI lineage: Eukaryota > Metazoa > Arthropoda > Insecta > Lepidoptera > Psychidae > Eumeta > Eumeta japonica. The sequence continues at coordinate 33,964 of BGZK01002787.1, forward strand.
TTAACATTAAGAAAAATTTTGTATTTCTAACTGGGATCCCAACAAATTTAAACTTCCTCTTCAAATTGATCCGCAATAGTGATTGCAATCACTTTTAAGATATTTTTGTCCTTAGGTTGAGTAATATTATTTTCTTTTGATCTTGGGCACTTTGAAGATAAAATTTCAATTGGCGCATTTGACCAGTGGTTTCAGACATTTAGAACTCGGATAATTAATTTACTTACAATCAAAATATCAAATCTTTTCTACTTTATTACGTGATACATTAATATCTTTACTTTTATTGTTAGACGTAGGTAGACGGTTAGGCAGAGGTTTAAGTTTTTATCTCGTTTAAACTCCACAATGTTCCGATTGAGATTCTTGATCGTTTTAAAAACTCGAGTACATCCTAAGGCATCCTAAATTTAGCTGTTTGCGCACCAACAACTCTAACACCTCGATCATCAACATCGTAAACTAAACGACCCACTGCACGCTTACCGAAGATATATATACAGCTATAAATAGCTTTATTTGAGAAAAGTAGTACAATTCAAAAGACTCCTCAGGGTGTGTCTTTCTGTTAGAAGCTTAGCATGATTCTCAGTAGCTGGGATCGACTCCTTATTAAGTATGACCTTCCATTCTCACCAAGAATGCTTGACGGAAAGCAAACCCTGACCAAACCAAAATTTTCCGCCTATTCGCATTAATTTAGAATTTAACACTTAAATTCGGAAGACATTATGAATGTATTTAAGTCTTTAGATATGAAAAAGACTGCTGATCTCCATGGTCTGTCTGTTAAATTTGTAAATTACAATATGCATTGTACCTATTGTATAAACTTGGCGTTTGTCTTTAATAATTGTTTGGATGACGGTGTATTTTCTGATCTAATGAGAGAAAGCGAAGTTGTTCCCATATTCAAAGGCGGTAATAAATCGAACCCCATTAACTTTAGGCATATATCTGTACCGCCGACACTAAGTAAATTTTGGAAAAATTGATCTTTTAAATCCAGTTCTACTACATTTTTGCAGTAATAATTTAATGTCCAAAAATGGTTTGAACATATGGGTTAAATGTGAACTTTTGATTAGCATCAATTAATCTGTTTTACATTGTCTTCAAAGAGTTTGATTGTGTAAATCACGAAAGTTACGAAGAAGCTACATCATTATGGAGTTACGGGGCGTGCACTTGACTTTCTGACATCATATTTGACTGACAGGTTTCTGAGCATCGATGTCAATGATATGAGATCATCTGGATCCGTGGTCCATAAGGGGGTATCACAGGGATCAGTCCTCGATCTGTTTCTGTTTTTAATTTATATTAATGACATTCCTAGCCTTGTTGTGATTTCGTGAGATAATACTGTTTGCAGATTTGTACCTTGTTATTATTCAAAGTTAAAGAAATTAACTATATTATATGTGTTAATTTATTTTAACTTATGTTAAAATATGTGAACATGTTCACATCGTTACAATCTAGTTGTTATCTCTAAAATTAATAAATGGTTTATGGCAAATAATTTACTTCTTAATAAAAGAATCTAAAATGTATAGAACCCTCTCTTCCCAATCTAAAAGATGGATCTGGTGTTATTTTAATAAATAACAAGGAATTAGAGCTTGTCGATGCTACTGTATTCCTGGGAGTTTCTTTAGATAATAAACTTCAACGAGATCCTCATATCGGTGAGTTGGCGAAAAGGCTTCGCTCTATTGCAGTTAAAAATATAAGAAATTTGTCCGATATCCAAATTGTCATATTAATTTATTTTGGCTGTTGATCTCACTATGACATTCTGCTTTGGGAACATACTGCGGATGTTCACAGAATTTTTTGTGTTGCAAAAGCAGGCCATTCGTGCGATTTATAGACTCGTGTTTCTCTTAGAAGAAAATTCAAAGAAATTTGAATTTTAACTGTAGCATCCCAGTTTATTTACCTAAATTTAATATACGTAAGAAAAAATACATCTTTTTAATAAAAATATTGAGACAATTTTAAAACTGGAAATAAGAATAAACTTTTACGTGTTAGTCGACTGCATAGGATCATGAATTCGCGGCTCTCTGTGCATGTTTAATAAGATTCCTGAGGATATATAAAATTTACCCTTATACAAATTGAAAGTCTTTATTAAAACACTGCAAAAGGATATTGAACAATCTCTGAATATTTAGAGGATAAATGGACATAACGCATTTGACTTCCTACAGACTTGTTTTTCTTCCAATAGTTTTATATATGATTGCATTTCTATGTAATTTTGGTTTCAAAAGAACTACCCTCAAGTTTCTTGCTCATCTTTGTTGAGGGATAATTGCTTTACGAACTAGTGGTAATTAAAAAAAAAAGGTAATATTGAAATACTGTAAAATCTTTAAATGTTATGCCGTATTTCAAGTGTTACATTATAATCTACGAAATAAATCTCTTTTGAATTTAAATTTGATTTGAAAAACCATTTTTGCTTTTGATAACACAATGCTTAAGGAAGGCTATTTATAGGCTATCTAAATGATAGAATAATTTTATTTTTATTTGTATGAACGTGCTCGATTCTGATAATGGTAATCGGATTTGATAAACACTTTTTGCATTGAATAGCCCAATTTTGAACAGATATAAGCTATCTAAATAGGTTTTTTTGTTTGTTTAAACGCGCTAATCTCTGTAACTACCATTGGGAATTTAAAAAATCTTTTTTTCTGATATGAGAAACATAATGAGCTATTTCATGACATTCGATTTGGAAATAGGTTGTATAATTAAAAAAAAAACCATAATGTGACATAAATTTTAGTGCTTTTACCGGTTTCCAGTGAAATAAGAATCAATATTGAAATCCTGCGCAGTTTTTTAGTTACAAACCTGTGATTGGTATATGCGGATTTTTTGAGCATCGAACCTTTAATTTACTATTTACTAATGGTGTGAAGAATTTTTTAAATATTTGCTATAAACAAAAATTTAATCCAAAGTGTGTTTGAGACTCTCCATTTTCATATCATTAAAAAAGACAGTAAACCTCAGTATAATAAAAATTTAAAAAAGCATTTATACACTCAAATTCTATCAGCTATTATTTTATTAGGGTAGGTTAAACCAAAAAAAAAAATGTAAAATTTTTTAGAACACATTTATTCATTCGCAAAACATTGAGTTTTTTACACAGAAGGAACAACACTTATATGACATAGACTATGCTTCTAATATGTGTAAAGTTAATATTTCATTACTTTAGTCAAAACCTTCAAAAGAATAGCCAAATCAATCAATGCAACATTTAAAAAAAAGGCTATAATGTTAACAGTGAAGAAATTTTGCACAGCGGCACGAACTTATACTAAATTCATGATTGTTTTATTAAATTACTTAACATTTATAACAAATTTATCATTTATTATGAAAATGAAGATTAACACCAACTTTCAAGTAGATCTAACTAACTAAATAAATATAAATAGTGTCATACAATTTTTGCCTCATTCGCCTCTTACGACATTGTAGTTTCGAGCAAATCCTCTTTAAACGATAATTGTAAAATTAACACCTCTAATTTTTAAATTTGTATTCTAAACGATTTTGAGCTGAACCATTCAGTGAGAGAAAAATCTGTCAGCATTTTGTTTTTATATACATTTATATATCTAGATAAAAGATGGCTATACTTTTTGTGCATGTACCCAGGTAATTTTATAAACAGAGAGGTACAAGATACCCCAGATAATATTGAAAATGGTATCTAAAATACAACCTACAAAATACATATTTCAAAAATACTTAATGAAATGCCTTTTTGTAAATAATACTGTGTTCTTACATAAACATATTTGTTTGTACGCGAGGTCCTTAAACAAGAGGATATGACATTTAGTAGAACCAGTTTCTCAACCATCATCACATATTTTTCTTCGAAAATCACACTTATATCTGAAAAATGGTCGACGCTACAAGGCATCCCTAGAAGTTCCCCCTGATATTTTTTGATATATCTTTGAGCGCCTTTAGTTAAAAATATGGGTGTTCATTAGATTTTGCGCTTTTCGAGTTTATGAATTTGCAAGACAGTTGACCGTAGAGACATTCTTGAAACTTTTCATTACTTTCCAGGTTAAAACATTCAAAAATAGCGTAGTAGTAAATTATTGAATTCATCAAGCACCAAAGATCGATTTTAGTGGTTTTATAGTTCTAATATGTTGTGAGAGAATTCAAAAATATGCATGTATCAAAAAACACTTTTTTTTTTTATTTGTCAACTACAATAAACGCTTGTATGCTTTGATGTATTTTACGGCGTCTGACGCAGCTTTTCAATCAGAAAACGTGATTGAGTACCAAACATCAAAACAAGAACAAATACGCGTTATTCTGAAAAAACTTGTTTATATTAACATCTCTCGGACAAACCCACCATTTTGATGCAGTTTTCAATAACTGTTGTCGCTTTTAAGAAGAAAAACTAGTTAGGTTTTGGAGTTTATTGGTTAGGTAGTTTAAAAAATACTCTAAAAAAAGCTTTTTCAAAAATTTTTCTCCAACAAAATCTTTTGAACAAATCATTCAAATTTTTAAGAGAAACAACGGATAGATTTTTGAATTTATTGGTACATTACTTTACAAAATATTTTAAAAACCTTAGAAAAAATCTTCATTACATCTCTTTTACATACAATTTGCGGCAATCGCGGCAATTGTTTCAAAAAACTATTTCAAAAAAACATTTTTCTGAAAACTTTATTTGAGATTTATCAAAATATACAAAGCGGAATTAGCTTATCGTTTTACGGAATCTGAATTGACTGGCCTACTTTCGAATATCGCAAGCTGTGTTTCGATCGATTAATCCGTTCAGAAGTCATGAAAGACAGTATTAAACATGAACAAAGAAAAGCGAATAGACAGGTGGATGGGTATTTGTTTAATATTTTCATGATTCTCTGCAATGATAGCTTCAGGAAAAATTAATACAATCCAATGAGATTCTGAATAATTCAAAATATGGGAAATATAAAACGTCCTTGTAATCAAATTGTTAACTTTAACAATTAAAAAAAAAAACGTAAGGAAAATTTCTTAATTAAGTTGAATCCCATTTTTCCCAGAACAAAATTTAAATAATAATGATTTTCAAATATATTTTGTCAATTTAAAATGTCATTATTCACTGATTATTCCTTAATTTTAATATTGTTAATCTTACTTTCTATGTGAATGTGACGATCAGGAGAAACTATTTACATACTTATTAATATTGATGCAATATATACTTTATTGTGAACGACGGTCTTTTCACGGTGGGAGGTCTTCAAAATACCGCGCTCGGTCATGGGGGGGGGGGCCTCAATGCTTCATCACGTAGTCTGAGAATTCTCGCGCTTTTTCGGAAATATATTCAAATTATGGCGCGCAGCGTTCAGCACTTTTTTAAACTCACATATGGCAACACTAACGCAAATGTGCCGGGACGCCAGCTGATTCAAAACTGATAGTTTTTGTACTCATTTAGAAGTGGGCGCTTATATAGTATTCTATTTCTGTTAGAAAAATTATGAATCACTACGTGAAAACTAGGGGTGTCTGCATATACTACGCTTGGTCACCGAAAGTAAGTAAAATTATTAAATATATGGGTCATGTAATTTGGGTATGTTTCCTAACTTAGTATTTCCCAGTTCAAGAACATTCATTTGATGGGACTTCAGACCCATGAAATGCTTGCAAAAAGAATGAGAAAATCTACTTGCTAAAACAAATTACAGAAATGATATTTACATTTAAAAAGAAAAATTTGAAATAAAAATAGTTCAAACTAAAAATACACTAAATTTTCAAAAATTATGACCTGAACACTTTTGAAGCTTGAAAATATTTTGTTCAAAATAATGAAAGTTCTCAGGCTGGCCTCCTAGATAAACTGTTCGGAGAATTCTAAGTAAGTTGAATCATTATTCATAAAAAGTTAATTCACATCAGATTTTTCTTTACAAAGTTTAGATGATTTTTAAGATCTTTGAGATATTCTGAGACCTTCCTACTAAACCGCTGAATGTCTAATATTGAAACATTGTCTACTAACCAATCCAATGAAGCTAGAATTTTTTTATACATTCAAAACGATGTTATCTACTAGGTTTTATAAAGCAGTTCTTTGGCTCTCCTGTAAAATGGGTCATGGACTTGTGTTTTCTATAATACCTAATTTATATAATAATATCCTAATAATATCAAAGTAACCTACAATTTTCACATTACCTTATACACATATTGATTTAATTACTTTACACATAATTTATAATAAAATATAAATTAAAACCATTAAATTCTATGTGGAATTATCATTTTAATGACTAGCAGTTAGAGATCTTGAAACATAGAATGTATCACTTCAGTCTAAAATATTGTTAAATAAGTTTTATTTTACCATGCATATACAAAATACTCAAAAATTTTGCAAGCAAAATTTAATATTAAATTATCAATATATTTCTAGGCGTTATTTCTACGATACACACAGATCAATAGGTAGTATATTGTTTAATATCATAATATGTAATAATTTTAATGCAAAGACTTAGTGGAGAAAGCAGGCATTGAGATGTAATTTTATTTAATTTATTTAATAAGGGTTACATAATATTAAATAAAACTATATCTCAGTTATTAAAAAGGATAAACTCTAATAATGTTATTAGTTTTGTGTATGAGGCAAGCTGTAGACATTATGTTCAAGCTTAGAGCGTCATTGTGAGATAATATAAGCTAGGAAATATGAATATCAGTAACAAGGGAGAAGGTAAAATCGAGAATATTTCAGTTTTGCATAACTTATTCATATATGGCCTTATGTAAGATCAAAATAAGCTCAACATTAACATTAAAACAATTATTTTGCTTGCTTTTTAAGAGCTTGATTCACAATGGCATGAAATTTACCTTCAGGTAATTGAGCATAATGGGTTGTATCAATATCAGTAATGTATGTCGAAATCTGAAAAATAACCATCAATTAGAAATTAGTTTTACATTTTCAGCATTTTCAATACAAAATAATAAACAACAAAATTAGGAAACTATAAAACTTTTAATTGATAGTGACACTACACATTTTAAATATGAAGTGTATATATATAATAATAGTGGTGTTCGTCACTCCTACTGTAAGTCAAGAACGGCTGCACAGATTTTATGATATTTAATTCGTCTCCGCCGTGAATAGCGGAATAACTAGCTAAAAATATGAAAAATTAAAAAATATGAGGATAATTTATTTTCTCATACATTTTTCGTATGCAACGCCATCTTCTATGACATGAAAGGAACTAAAGTGAATTTGGCTAAATTTGCAGAGTGTATGTTATTTGTTTCTTTTTTTCTCTTAACCCCGCGTGACTGAGATCGGGTATCTCATACCCGCCTATTTGTAAAACATTAAATATTTCTTAACTGTACAATTCCTGGAACTCAGCTGGCTTAGTAGCTGGAGGTGGTGGTACGGTGAGTGATTTTAAGCGACAGTAGCTATGTTGCGCCGGCGCTGGAGAGAACTATATATGTGCAAATATATAGTAGGTACGTAATATCCAACTCCACACTTGGTGTAACTATTTTGTGTTTTGGTTAATTTTTAATTTAATGCTTATAATAATTAAATTTCCTTGTTAAAAAGACAGAAAGACAAAGTGCCCTTGCATTACATGCGAAAAGCCAAGATGTATGGAACAAATTCGTTTTGTTTGCGAGAACTGCTTCGGAAAAGAGCAGTTTCTGTAGGTAATAAGTAAAAGATATTAGAATGTTTTATGTTGATTTTATCGAAAGCTATATTATATAAAACAGATTAATTCTTAAATTTTGTGTACACAGTTGATATCAATTCCAAATTTTTGCATATTAAGCCATAGTTTCCAATTATTGCTGATTTATGCCAAAAAAATTTACTTTGTTTTTCATAGAAATATAATTACTTTTGTAACTAGAAGTACGTTATTTTATCATATTACCTAATTTCCCTAATGTTAATTAATATATTACGGTAATAAGTATTATTCTAAGGTCATTTCAATTATCAAAATCGACAATTTTATTTTAGGGTATATCATACCC
>BGZK01002788.1:0-42032 GCA_005406025.1 Eumeta japonica
GATGTTATAAAAAATATTGAAATGAATGATGTTGCCGTTGGTCCGCCGGCTCTAAAACGTCTAAAGTCTATTACGTCAAGTTTTGAAGAAATCTACGCTTATTCGGCAAGTGGTGACAAAACTCTAAAAATAAATAATGCCTTAATTTATATGATTTGTAAAGACAATCAGCCATTTACAATTATAGAAAATGAAGGCTTTCGTAATTTGATTAAAGTTATTGCACCTCAATATAAACTTCCCAATAAGACGACTGACTCGATGGGTCGATGACAAATACGCAGCATTATCGATAGTCTTTAAAGAAAAGTTGTCAAGTATTGAAAATATTACTCTTAGTACTGACATGTGGACTGAAACAATGAGGAGCTTTTTAGGAAGTTCAACTACTATTGGAGTGTACCAGTAACGTCATACTTCAGAACACATCGCTGAAATGCTGCTGAACACCTATACTGAATGGGGCATCGACAAAGATAAAGTTTCGGCTGTGGTGACAGACAATGCAGTCAGAACGGTAAAAGCCATAGATTTGGCTTTTGGGAAAAAAACACACACCATGTTTCGCACACGTCTTGAATTTGGTGGCACAGAATTCTATTCAACAGTGTACAGCAGCGTTTCCCATCTGGTGGGACGCGACCCGGTACCGGGTCGCCAAAGAAAAAAATACCGGGTCGCAGCATTGGCTTCATATTTTAAATAAGTACTAGAAGATGGACGATTTTATATCTTGACTACCGAGAAAATGATGAGCGCTCGACGGGCGAATAGCAAGTAGTAACAGGCGGATAGTAATAAATGGCGCGCGCGTCGGGTCGCGGCGCGAACGGCGCGGCGCGGGAGTTGCGAGGGGTGCACTCATTGAACGTTGTAGTTAGCTTTTGTTTCATTAGCACTTCTTACACCCGTGCGTGGTGTGTGGTTCAAATTGCGTATTACTTATAAAACGGTTATTTAATGTACATACTAACAATGAATAAGTGGTTAATAAAACAAAGTACCAGTTCGGATAGCAGCTCAGGTCAACAGTTGAGTGATGTACATCCAAGTAATAGTTCTAATAGTGAATCCAAAAAACGGTCGCACGATGCACAGATAAGCGTTGCATAAAAAAAGGACTCTTGGATTCGACAATATCTTGAAGATTATATTCAATTCGGCTTTATAGAAGGCAGAGATAATAAACCACTGTGTGTGATTTGTAATACAGAACTTGCAAACGAATCTATGAAACCTTCAAAATTGATGAGGCATTTGGAATTGAAACATCCTTAGTACAAAGAAAAGCCAAAAGAGTTCTTTCTGAATAAGAAAAGATTGTTAAATTCTAGCAAGAAAAATATGGAATCAATTTTTTCGCAAGGTAATCAAACTCCGAATGTTGTACTGGCCTCTTATGAAATTTCACAATTAATAGCCCAGTCTGGCTATCCACACGTAATTGTTGAGAAGATAATACTTCCGGCTATAAAAATTGTACCATTGCGATTATTTGAAAAAAACCAGGCAAACCTAGTAAATCAGTTAGCTTTATCGAATAACACGGTGAAGCGTAGAATCGTGGATATAACAGACGTTATTGAAAAAACTGTTGTAAGTCATCTTAAATCATGCCATTATTTATCCTTGCAAGTTGATTAAAGTACAGACATCAGATTATGCCAATCTGATATGTTTCGTGAGATATGAGTTTGAAGGTACTACTAACGAACAATTTTGTTTTGTAAAGCTTTGCCATCAAGAACTACCTACAGCAGAAGAAATATTTAAGTTGATTAATGATAATGAACAAAAATACATTGAATGGAATAAGTGTGTAGGATTGAATAGCGATGGAGCATGCGCAATCTCAGGCATTCGTACTGGGCTTTATCCAAGGTAAAAGCCGTAGCACCAGAATGTTATGGACGCATTATAGTATTCACAGAGAGGCGTTGGCAGCCAAAAATGCCATTGCCTCTAACTGAAACTACTGCAAAGAGTGTGTCAAGTTCATAAACTATATAAATCGTCCACTGAACTCAAGAATATTCTCCGCTCTATGCCGAGAAATGGGAAGCGATTTCGTAGCTGTACACTGTACAGAGCTACGAAATTTAATCACTAAAGTCAAGGATATTGTTACTTGGTTCAACCAAAGCAATATCGCTAGTAACTAATTGCGTAAAGCAACTGACAAAGAGACTAAATTAATTCAAGAAGTTCCGACCAGGTGGAACAGTACATTTTACATGATCGAAAGATTTTTAGAGCTCTGTGCTGTCATTAATGATATTATAATTAGTTATAGAAACGCACCACCGATGGTTGATGCGTCTGAACTATCAATTTTTACTTCAGTTTTACAAGGTCTGCGACCAATAGAAGTTGCAACCAGGGAAGTGTCAGGTGATAAGTACTGCACCAGCAGCAAGGTAATTCCACTTATCCATTGCCTTATTTTGAAAGTAGAATCTCTTCAGCTCGAGGATTCTCTTGGAAAAGATCTGCAATCGCTAGTCTTAAAAGAGATTGCCAAAAGAATGAGTGTTATACAGAATGTGACTACCCTCGCCATAGCTACAATAGTGGACCCAAGGTTCAAGAAAGTGCATTTCATGAATCCTCTTGCTTGTTCTTCAGCTGTGACAAAAATCAAAGACTTAATAAAAACTACAGCACAAAATGAGGTAGAATCAGATTCTTTGGATCATTCTGAGAAACCTGAAGATAACTTTTCTTTGTGGGAAGATCACCAAAAATTAGTTCGTAAAAACTGGAAAACGTCGAAGACCGACGGCACTATTTCTGACGAGCTGTTTATATTTACGTAGTCCAGTAGGAAGACTCGATGAAAACCCATTGGATATTTGGAATAACCTTAAAATTCAGCCCCAAACTACATATAATCGCTTACAAGTACCTCACCATGGTGAGGACTTCTCACCATCTGAACGTTTGTTCTCAGAAAGCTACACAAATAGTTAATCAACAACGTAATCGACTAAAGGCTCCCTTAAATAAACTTCTGTTTTGCATAGTCTTCAAAAACACTGGAAATAGGGCCATATTCCCAGTGTTCTAATGGATTTTATTTCGATTTTTATTCGTTTTACAGTCGCCTCTATTCACATGTCTACAAATGAGAACTCTGTCACATTAAGTAAAACTAAGTAGATATATTTTCGATGTACTAGGACTATTGAGTTAATGTTATTAGAAAGGTTCTACAGTGTATACATAATTGTTAGACTTGACTGTACTTTTGTAATAAAATAAGAATATGCTCACACTTTACCTCTGTTAAACATTCTTTTTAAATAATGTTAGATGTTAGAGAAAATGATGAAAACGATTTTTAAACCGATGTATCGAAAAGTATAGATGCATAGTCGCGATGTATTGCATCAGAAAAAACATCGATGTATTTTCTAAATGGACACCTACAACGTTACATTACCATATGACAGTAAAACAGTGGATAGCAATGCTTGTCTACAATGTTTTATGACTTAACAGCGATGCTTAAATAAAGTTAAGATGAATTTTACTTGTAAACCTACCTCAAATAATGTTCTCATATTTCACTAGATGGAGCTGCATGTCTAAAAAAACCAACATCTCTAGTCTCAATCATAATAATTAACTCTTTAATACTGTGTCATACGCTTAAACTCGACGATAGGTTCGTGCTTAATTTTGATTTATGATCAGCAACTTCGCAATCGACAAAAGCGACCCAGACCACCGCGACTGTGGCGGGGCTGCGTCACTCCAACTGCGCGACACCGCGACGCCGACCTGCCCGCAGGGACAAGGAGCGACGGTCGAAGCTCTACAAAATATATGCAGCGGAGGACAAAACGAGGCTGCCGCGCATGTAATACCTTAAAGGGATCAAAGGTGAAATAGGTGAATATCGCCGACTCAAAGTTTACAACGACATCCCATGACACATAACTTAACATTCCACACATATTGTTCGCTCAAAATGCGCGAACTCCGCGTCATCATCCGGGGCATCCCCCGGCATTGACAGTCGAGGACGTAAAATTTACGTAAAGGTGACGACCACGGCCAAACAAACGGCAGCAATTTTGAAAAGTGGACAATTGAAAAACTTCTCCCTAATTCACCGAGAAACAACATCGTTGTACTCGATAATGTCACTCTTAGAACTCTACGAAGTATGGCTCGCGGAAACGAACCCAGAAAAAAATCGTACTGTTATAAATTACGCATCGAAGAGAATCAAGAGAGTGAAGTATATAAAATATGTGCGAAAAAAATAAATATTTTTCTAAGGAACCATTCGTGCAAAATGGAAAGAAGCAATCTGTATAAGTGAGTTGTTGAAAAAAAGGATTTTTAGAGTTTAAGTGAGCAAAAAAAAGTAAAAGTGTTGAACATTTATTATATAATTATTCTCATGCGGAGTTAGCGTATGCGGCGCGATTAATTCTCCACGCCTCTGGCCATAGTGATGCTGCTGGTATTGCCAAAGAACGTAAGGAGACGTCTCCTAAAAGAGCAATTAAATTGAAGAAAGTCTACCATTTGCCTAAAGTTCAGGCACATGAATATCCACCCGAAGAAGCTCTTCCTCTCTCTATGTAGACGGGCGTTTCTCCATGCACTCGTATACCCTTATACAACAAGGTGCTAAGAGAAATGTCAACATCTATCCTTCTTATTATACCGTTCTAGAGGCTAAAATGCAATGTTACCCAAAAAATATATGTATAACAGACTAGTCAGCGGAATTAGAAGTACAAGCACTTCTGAATCATACACTTCAAAGGTTAGCTTTGGTGCAAGAAGCAGTGCTAACCCAAAATGAAGAGTTTTTGGATCAAGGCTTAACATTATTGTCGAAATGGGCTGCGACGGAAGTTCAGGACATTCCAATTACAGTCAGAGATACAGTACAGGAGAGGAGGGCCAGCCCGATACCAGCTCATTAGCAGCGTGTCCAGTTCAGCTACGCCTGCACACGACGAACGGCACTCGCATTATTTGGAACAACCCTAGACCCTCATCGACACGTTTTTGCCGTCCCGAAAATTAGCAAAAAAAAGAGGGATCGAAAATATATAACGTCAAATAACAGATCTACAACCTACATTTATAAAAGTTAACGAGAAAAAAGTAATCGTAACACTCATTGTATGAAAATGACAATGATAGATGGAAAAGCTTTAGCGTAGTTACTGCGGAGTACAAGTTTGTGGTGTATGCAAGGCCACAAAAATTATAAACGATCTGGAAGCAGTTGCAAAGTCGGTACCTGATGTATCCAAATTTGAATACGGACTATCGACATAACATGCCCACATTCGAGTCTTTGAATGTATATTGCATATAGCATACAGACAGAGAAATAAAAATGGCACGTTTCGAAGCCGAAAATTAATTATCAAATAGACTAAAATGGAAATCGTAAAAAACCATTTGTGACATTTGATCAAAATTTTGAATTAAACTCATTTAGATAAATGATATTGAACTGAAAAAAATGACATTTGTAATAAAAAGATACTTTATTCACATTTAGACACATTACAGAATCAGACGACAAAATATGAACAATATTTTGATAATACTCATTAATGTTATTGAAACTTTAAAATAATTCATTATTTTTGATGAAATCAATATAAAAAAAAATTTTTCTATGACCAATTAGTGTTATTGACAACAAAGAAAGAAACATTTGTATAATCCGTAGTTTTTGATATATTTTAGCTTTCTGTATTCCATTTCACCACATCCTTATTGTTACTTATGTAGTACTGTCTCTGAATATGTCTAATCCCAAAAACTGTTCAGAAAGTTTGTTCTAAATATAAATGTAATACACAAAATGAACAGATTACAATTTATTAAAATATATCAAACAAAAAAGTAACCTTTTAAAAGAATCAGGCCAAATTGCAATATTGATGATATATGAAATCCATGTTAAATCATACTTTGATTACAGAGCAGGGAATATTGTAGGTATGTTATTTAATAATAAAGAAGCAGCTTCCAAAGCATATAAAAAGTTTATTAAATTTATTTAAAGAAGTTGTACATATTTTACCAGTTAATAATATTGATGGGGAAGATTTACATAAAAAAGGTTATAATTGGTTTGCATTCAATAGGTTTTAATGTTGTTTCTTGTCGTCAATGATAACAATTCAATTAACAGAAAAGCAATGGCACTCTTAATAATCCACCTAAATTCCATATTGTATACCAACATTCCGTCGATAAAAATACACCATTGTTTTTACTCTTGATACAGTAAATATTTTGAAATGCATTCGTAATAATAGGCTTAACCAAATAAATCGGTCACTAGTATACCCAAAATTTAACCAAGCTGAAACATGAAAAATGTTGCTAACCTTTCTGTAATTAAATCTTTGTAAGAATTAGAAAAATTAATTGAGAAAAGCCCACTTTAAACCTTAATACATTGAATCCTTCCAGTTTTGATCGTCAGAACGTAAAATGAGTGTTAAACATATTTAATGAAACAAGTTCATAACGCTTTGCTAACATTAGGAAGTCAACACAATATTAAAAATTATGATACTACCGCAGAATTTATTCAAATCATTTTAAAATGGTGGCGTATAGTCAACGTCGAACCTTTCCATAAAGATCAAAGATGAACCCATTAATGAAACCTTTGGCCATCAATCAAGACAAATACAATTTTTAATGAAATGTTTAGAATGGTCAGATATTTGGAAAAGTTTTCTCTTCCGTTGACTCTACAAATCATTGTTTAACAATAGAAACTCATTTATCTTTGTCTTTCGATTTATGCTATATTACAATTAACGGATTATTGTATCAATGAATTGAATTTCTAATTTTTATTGCCTGGGAAAATTCAAACCGAGGATTGTTTTGGAAAATAATTCAAACCGAGGATTGTTTTGGAAAATATACAGTATTGGTACAATAGTTTCAATGAGACAATATTTGAAATAGAATCCAAGCTTAGAATTCAATCTTTGTACCGTTAACCCTGAACTCTGACTCTTTTGGACAATTCGAAATAAATTTGAACATTGTAAGTAATACAGCCAATGATGAAAATAATTCCGATCAAAATTTAGCTGAAAATTTCAGTTTTGATATTCAAATCACTGAAGAAGATATTATGAATATTCAGAACCAAGTACCAGTTTTGATATATATCAGGATATTGTACCTATTCATTCCTTAAGAACATCGCTTGTAACTGCATGTCTTATTTAGTTGCATCAGGGCAAAAAGTCAATGCAGATCTGGATCGTAATTATGATTTGATTAGAAATTCAGAGAGAGGTGGCTTATTACTTCACAGCCCGATATTGTTAATGTAATTATTTTGAATTATACTGCAATAGAAAAACCGATATCAGAGTCATGAACAAATGCTTTTGAAAAATGATTAAATCGATTATTATAGACCTAACTTTCTCAAAAATAATTAATGAAAATGACTTTTATCTTTGTGATTTCTATTGCAATATAGCAGATCCACTCTTACGTAACATTTTGTGCATTTAAAATCTTCTGCTAATGTTTTTTAAATAATTATATAAAACGAAAAATATTTTAACTAAAACGCCACAAAAAAAGAAAATCATGTACTAACTAATCAACCGAGTTATTGTCAATAATGATGTATAAAATAGAATAGCCAGCGCATTGCGCAGTGTCTGAACAGCGCGAAAGTCAAACTGTGACTTTTCTGACAATATTTTGATGACTAACTAAATTATAAATCATTACTTATTTGATACAAACTAGTGTTTTGGAATGTAATACAATTGTTCATCGTAAATATCATATTTACTAATGAATACAATACAACAATCGGTTTCATATGGATATTGAAATCAACTTGAAGTACACCAATCTTCACAAATTTATAAGAAGTTCAATACAACGCCTTAGCGAACGGCTCGTCCCCAACCATCATCCCTAGCATGATTTCTCTCAGACCAAATATAAAAGGTCAACAACAAATTTGGCGATGCTTGAAGGTTTAAAGTACATTGCCTGCATTTCAAGTAAAACAACAACCTATGAGTCATTATGACTCAACGTGAACGCCACGATCACAAACGCCCGACCATCATAGTCCAAGGAAAAGAGTTACGGAGCTCTCGTCGGACCTCTTCATTAAAATTTTGTCTTCAGATAGATTTGCATTAGACGATGACGGAACGGGATGGCGACATTGAAGCTTTATTCTAGAACTTTGTGACGGAAAAAGTATATGTTCGGACAATAATGGATTTTTAAACAATCAAAATACTTTCCTGTGAACGTTTTAGATATGTAGAAATAAACTTACGAAATTAGAAGCACAGAGACGGTAATTGTGGAGTGGTTGCTCTTAAACAAAATTAAAAGGTGATTTACCTTATATTGTCAGATCATAATGTGATCAGCACAACGGATCCTTCTGAGAAACGACACAAATGTAAAGGGTAACATGTGTCAGTATTGATAAGATTCTCGTAGTAATTCGTCTTGATTTTTAAACTACTGTACGAATATCTGTGTTCATTGACACGATGTTAATAAGAATACTTTGAATGGACAGATTGTCTAATAAGAGTCAACACGTGTAATCATCATGAAGAAGGAAAACCTGCTGGAACATATTTAGTGTGGTAATTTATAATGAACGATTATCGCTAAAGGCTTATTATTAATTTTAAATGTAAGTAACTTTTAGTTTAATTTATTAAAATTACATTGAGAAAGAAAACTGATTAGGTAGAAGATTTTGTAACTTTGTCGATGAGTTAAAAGTGATGTACATGCACACGCATGTTGGAACAGTAGGACTTTTAAGGTTTCTTACTTTATACTCATAATGTAGACCCGATAAACATTCTCAGATAAAAGTGAAATGACAACAATCAAAATAGTATTCAAATAAGTTCATTATGTTATTGAATCTTAGAAATAATGAATTGTATCAGCATGAGTAATTAGAATTTTAGTCAGCAATTTTATTATCAGCATATGGTCACAACTAGACAAGGTGCTGTCTAAGTGTTAAGCAGAGAAAGTGAGCAGGCCACTTCTTAAAATACCTATTTAAGTCGAATCGCCATGTCTTAGTTAACATTGAATAATTATATAAAATTTTGGTTAATTTGCAGAATGAACAAAACGTAACAAATGTAAACTGAATGTGTCTTAACACTACGTTAGAAATAGAACATCTACTCTTAAATGCATATTGTATCAAAATGACACCATAATTTCTCTTTCGAGTAATATTAATTTAGGTCAAAGGCAACATTAACCGTTTGACAAATATCAAATTTGAATGCCACGTTCGCCATATTTGTTGCCTTAACTCGAAGCACAGTGCAATTTGTTTCTGAATAAGTACAATTAACAAAAGATCTCATCATGAAATATTTTCGTATCATGAGACAGTTATTTGAAAATGAATTGATACGTAGAAGGTTAGTGTTCTATTCAAACTGAGACTATTTCACGAGGGATACGATAAAGCGAAAAATGGAAAATATTAACGAAAATATGATAAACCCAAAACAAGTTTCAAAATGGAAGTAGTCTTTGTGGGACAAGAGGCGGGATGCTGGCGCTAAGTTTTGAAGGTGCATTCCGATGAGCTTTTAAGCTGCAAGAGCAATTGATGAAGGTATTTTCATTAATATAAAAGTAGACCATCATAGTCCAAGGAAAGAGTTACCGAGGCTGTCGTCGGCCGTCTTCGCTCAAATTCTTTCCTCTATGCAGTAGACGAGGCGAACGGGAAGTTGACGATATCAAATACGTATTATTATAAAACGTACTGTATGCGATACACAAAAAAATCGTTAAATTACATATGATATAAACTAACGCCTATTTCCCAGAAGGGGAGTCAGAGACAACAGATGTCCACGGTACGGTCTTTGCGTGTCTCTCTTGCCTCACCGACATCCATCAATGCTTTCATGTACAAGCTCGTCGGTATCGGAAGTTTAAAATGTGTAACGTTAAATATTTGTCTCTTATTCATGAACGCTCCTCAGCAGTTCCATTAATGGACAAACAATTTAATGATGGAAGCCTTCATGAGTATTATAATTCTGTCCATCGACTGTCACTGGGTTTCGAGCTCTCGAGAAACGACAATTTTGAAAAACTTTGTTATACCATGAGGTGTCACAATATTACACGGAAAAAATGAAATTGCAAAACAGTTTAGCTAACTTTTTTTTTTTCTAAACTTAATGTGATTCATCTAACCTTTAGTCGTTTAGCCAAATTTGCTCAGTAGGAGGTATTAAAATGGTTTAGCAAACGAATTTTCGGTTACTAATGATAAATATTTAACTATAATTTAATAAATAGTCTAGCTATGTATTATTAAACACCAAAGGTTACTAGAAATGTGACGTATTCCTGCTAAGGGGTAATAGATGAGGTCAAAATCAATTAATTCGATTATATAATGTTGTGTCCGAAAGTCAACGGTTTATTGAGCTAGGAGATTTCATATTTTTAATAATCAAAATACGATTTCGTCCAATTCAAAACTGATGTAAAAACTTTGTTTAAAGCCTAATTTTAGTGGTTTTCCATCAGAAGATGTTCTGATTCATAATAAATGTAAAGATGAAAAAAATACAAATGCTCTCAAGAAAATGCTCTTTATTGTTATTTATTAAGTTTATTCACTTGCTTATTGGAAATAAACAGCATCATTAAAATAAAAATATCAAAGAAGGAATTAAATGTGCAAAACATCTTCATTATCTACCTTTCAAATGAGATATTACAATTGGGAATAGCTTAAGGTACAAGTAAACAAAAATTATCAAACAAAAGGACACTCAATTTGGGATCACGTTTTAACTGCTTCGCTTCGAGCGCTTCGGAAGTGTTCGTATGTCATCGGGCCGAGCCAGAGTTAAACTTAATAAGGGGAGTGGAGTGAGACAGGTTGCTTGCGCTGTTAGGTTTATTATGTAGTTCATTTCAAATACTTTGTCTGCGCGAGTTTGTTTACTGACTATTCCGTGGTTTTCTTGATTTCTAATTCGTCGTTTCTTATCATGGCAAACGCAGAAGATACACCGCGACGTAACCAGGGTGATCAGTCCGACAAACACAAACAGAAGAGTATGACGATATAATATTCTGTTACGGGTACACTGAAAAATTGGACATTCCAACCATGAAGTTTGAATAACATAATGCATTTGAATTGTTGATTTTGAGCAGATCAATATTTTGATTGTCTTGCGTTTGTTCATTCAATCTACGGTTAGACATCTATCCTCCATCCCTAGTAATCAGCTATCTATCTTTTAAAGTTGTCCCAATACTGCAGATAGGCGTTTTCTATCTTTAGTTGACAGTAGATAAGCCACCTATCTGAGCCTCTCTTGCGTTCCAAAATACGCAGTGGCACAAGCACTCTCAGTGAAATCACAATTGTGTAAAAAAAGAAATTTGATTCTAAATACCCAAAAATATATAACAACATATTTATCATTATCATTTTATTTCTTAGATTAATTGCAAAGTTGAAATTAATAGCGTTAAATTCAGAATTAGGAAACAATGAAACGGAACGTTCTATATTGCCATTGTTACTCTACTCTGTGGCCCTGCATGTTCAATTTGCACGGTCTGCACCGACAAGGCGTCTGTCTAATTAATTAACCTTAGTTCTATATTGTTTTGTTGTTGTTTAATATTTCAGTTATTGCTTTGATTTTGCAATTTACTAAGGATTGTGAAAATGTCAGCAGTAAGTACTTATCTCAGTTATAATAAATTCTAACACGTTTAAAAACATGTGACAACACATTGAATCATCATTGAAATTGAATTGAATCATTGATATTATGTTAAAACTCAACGTTAACAATTTTGTTCTCCTTCAGCAAAAGGCGTACCAATGACGAAAGAAGAAGTGATGCAACTTGTCAATTTGGTAGAAGCAAATCCCGTGCTATTCAGCAAAGCCACCAATGCCAGCAACAACCAGCTTAAGGAAGCCACTTGGTTAAAATAACCAACATATTCAATTCTATGGTTGGAATTAGCTCCAGAAAACCTGAGCAGCTCAGGCTCAAATGGGAAAACTTAAAAAGACTGCCCGAAAAGGAGCACTAAAATAAGAATGAACAATCTAAAGGTATTATATTAATTCAAATAGTTTAAATTGTATATAATAAACGAAACGCACATAGACTCACTCCTGTCATCCCTAATGGGGTAGACAGATGCCCAATATCACTCTCGGCCACGTTTGGTTACAAAATTGGGTTATAAATTAAATGGGAGACAAATTTCTGTTTACATTTCAGACTGGAGGTGGAAAGCCAGAGTATATTCCACCAGACGAAGCATTAGAAAAGTAGCAGCCATATTAGGTGCTACGTGTGATGGCTACACAGTTCCGTTTGGAGGTGATGCTCAGGTGGAGGTCACAGAAACTGTGTTGGATGAAGGATTGGTGGTGGATTCTGCCATAGTAGTACCATTCGACACGGACACAGAAAAATTAATACCTATTTCTCCTTAGCCTACGACCCAGGAGAACAGAAATTTTTTTTTATCAACAAATAGTAAAGGTGATATTCCACACAAGTAAACTATCCTTTCTCAATAGTCTTTTTAATATCACAGTTCCTTATATTATTTAGAATTGCATACACTAAACTATTCCATGTGAAACCTCCATGCATATTGGTGAAACCATGTTATATAAAAATATATGTCCTTGTTATATATAATAATAATAATTCTTGCAAGTTAGACATTAACTCTTCAATTCCCATGTCCAAGTTAATAAAAATATATTTACTTGTTATATAAAATACCTCAGTTACATTTGAATAAGATAAAGAAATATGAAAATATGTAAACCACAGTTTTTTATCACCATCTGGGTGACACTGGACTTTGAAGAACACATGATTTTTCCACTTTGTTAGGAATAAAGCCTCAGGTTTATAATAATATTTATTACATATATAAAAAATATAACAATTATTTATTGTGAAAGCTGTACCAATACTTTAAATGCAAGCTGATATTGCATTTGGTATACATTTTCTAGTGCGTTGGTGACAATATCTTCATTGAGAGCACTGAACTTCCAGTGAAAGAAGTATTAGTGACATTTCCATACCATTTTATGGTGGTGCCTTTTCTTTTTCTTCGGCACATCGATTTCTTCTCGTTCTTCCAGGTCATTTCTCCAGAAATGAAGGTCTCTTTGTAGCTCTACTTGAGATCGAAGCATGTGACTGGGAAGATGAATAGTAGCTTCGTTTTCACTCCCACTTTCTTCGTTACTCACCATTACTAGAATGAATTCAGAGCAGTAGAATTATTATACAGTGGAATCTCAATAACTCGAACCTCGTTAAATTCGAATTGCCATTTTCTTCCGATGAACCCTAAATACGCGGTATCTCGAATTATTTAGACTTTGTAACTCGAACAAAATGTTATTTCCCTCGAAGTATTGATAATACATATATACTCTATAACTCGAATTTCAAAAGGAAACTCCGTAAATCGTAGCTGGTAAAATATAATGACATCCTTAGGATTCCTGAAATAATAGCAATAAATTCCAAAATGAATGTTCGGGTTTTCGGGCTTCTAATTTATTGTATTTGCGTGCAATTAATGAATACATTCATGAAACTTTCTAAGTAACATGAACGTTAAGTTTGATTTTTTTTTAGTGTACAGTTTACTTCATTAATATGTAATTTGATTTAATATATAAAAATATACATATATAAAACGTAAGTCGAAATTTCAGCAGTTAAGTGATATATATCTCAAAGTTCTTGTTAAGTCAAAACTCGTTAACTCGATTTTTTTGCATTTCCCTTGATATTCGAGTTATTGAGATTCACTGTTGCCCAGTGTCACCCACGGGTGCCACGGTATGTTTCAACGTTGTAACAATGATGTTATAAGTTATTCTTATTGTAATATACATTTGCATTATACCTTATATATTTATATTTCGCAAAACAATGAATGAATTTGTCAAATGACATAATGGTTAATGTTAGCAGACAAAATAATGAATAGTGTTACTAATTAATTTTGCTATAGCAATGGTAGTTTTTAAATAAAGTTCAATATGGTAGAAAAAATATTTCAGTTTCTGTCATCTACAAGTGACACTAGGAATTCAAGAGTTAAAGACTTATTCTGGTTTTGAGTAATCTATAAATATATAAAAGTCTTATGTCATGCAGGTGGTACAAAATAGAAATCAATAGGAAAAGTTTAAATTACTGCCTTGTTAAACACAAAATGTAAATGTGAAACTGTTTTTAGGAAAACTGAAGCGTCAAACTGTTGCTGACGATCTGAAGGCTTCCGTAATAGCCAGGAATCGGGCAATTGCAGAATATTACAATAATAAAATGAAACATGAAGAAGTGATAGCTGCCCTCAAGAAGAAGAAATTAGAATTAGAAATATTACAATTAAAAAAAAATATGTGTTTAGATGAATCTGAAGACAATGTAAATAAAATGTAATTGTAAAATGTAAATAAAACTAGTTTAAAAGATTGTGTATCTTTAATTGTTTCTTTACTTATGAAAGTTGTTCCTAGGAACTAATTACATAAAATAATTATTAATTAATGTTTGACGTTCCTGGATCTGATGTATGGCATGATTTTCTGGGATATCCTCATACAATATATATATTATGACTTGGGATTTCTATTTCCTCCAAGTCCTCCAAACCCATTTTGGCATATATTGTGCAACACTGATGTGGCAATGACAACAGCCTGGGTTGTTGCCAAAACAAAGCCTAATTTTAATGAAAGAACTGGGAATCGTCTTTTCCAGACTCCAAAACATCTGTAAAAGAAATTTATTTGTTTAATATTATCTACTTGTTTCAAATACAAATAAGACTGAGTTTTGATGATTTACCTTTCTATAGTATTTCTAGTTTTGGTGTGAGCTCTGTTGTAGTTTATTTCATTCTGAGATACTGGAGTGAGTAAAGGGTAGCTTGTAGAGGTTGCAAAGGTATATACACTATCGCCGATCAACCATCTATTGCCATAAACCCCATTTTCACACTGAGCTGAAAACAAAAGGTTAAAACCATTTTCAATGTATGTAAGACAGCGATGATACCAATGCATAAAACTACAATCATAATCATAACTGTAAGGGTATAGGGTTGCAGGGCTGTAGGGTTTCATTATGCATATTTTAAGTTGATGTTTGGAATAATATAACTTACCTCGTAACTCAGAATTATTGAAAATGGTAGCATCATGAGTTGATCCAGGCCATCGTGCCACAACATTTAAAATACAAATTTGCGTCACATACACCTTGCGTTCATGAAAGAAAACTGACTTTCTATTTCGAAATTCTTCTCCAATATTTGGAATCTGTTCAGAAGACGTGTTTGTTAGTAACGATAGGAAGTTTGAGCTCTTTAGAGCAAATTTTAATAAATGAATGGTAGTAGCTACTTACTTGGTGATTGTGTGCCATCAATTGCACCTAATACGAGGAAATCTCGCAATATTATAGAAGTCCACTGTAGTATCGTGGACGTATATATATTTTGGGTACAATCTAGCAATAGCCTTTGATACCTCTCTCACTATACGTGAGGCAGCTGATTTTGAGACTCCTATGTAGTCACCTACTGCCACCAACATTGTACCCAGTGCATAAAACCGCAATGTCAATAGCAATTGATGTAGAGGCGATATTCCGTAGTTTCTGAAAACAAAAATAGAGTTGAACATACTTCTGATTCTTTAGTATATCCTACAAAAAGTAATTTGTACAATGTAAACAATAATAACATGAAAACAAATAGGTACGGCAAAAACTTATCTTACTTTGTTGAGGTTACTTTTAGAAATGGGTATATTTCTTTAAGTAAATCATCCACTGCACTTTTATTTAATCGGAATCTGTATTCAAACTCATAATCATTGTATTTATGTAAGTAATTAATGTGTTCTGCATACGATCTGGACGTAACATTTTCCTCAGTATCCGACTCCCAATCACTCAAATTCCAAAGAAGCAATATCGTCGCTGGAACTTGAATCCGACATTTTTTCTGCTAATTTACTTTTATTTTATAAAATCAAACTTTGAAAACTATTTTACTTCTACTTCACTTACTTTTGGGGTAAAATATCTCACACAAAATCACGGATTAAGCTTTAGATTACTAGAGATAGCCAACCTAACTGACACTGACAGATAATATTCATATAGAGACGCGTCAACTGTCAATTCCATACAAATCGCTATCTTTAGTAAGCTATCCGCCCTCAAACGGTAGATCGCAACTAAGGATAGGATTGCCTATCAACGATAGACATATTGGGACAGAAATATTACAGATAGATAGCTTTTTCTATCCCTAGTATGGCAAAACCAGAGATAGATTGAATATTGGGAACGATGAACCGGCTAACCTGTATATTATTATGATTGATCCGATTGGTTAAATCACACATATTATTTGTTAATACAACAAATTATTCAGTTATTACAACAAAATATATTTAACCAAGCCAAATTCGAACTTGGTTCGAAATATTTTTTTCAGTGTATTGTGACGGAGACTGCTGCTGCCCGCCGTGAGTATTTGTGATGATTCCCTGATCGGCGAACACCTCATGTTACCGTTTTCAGAGCATTGTATCGCCGAATTCGCCAAACTGGATACGCTCAAAGGCGACATGCGGCGCAGAGCGGCCTCGGGTCTACCGCTCTAAGATTGAGAGAAGAGATAATTCGCCAATTTTACGTAAAGTATGCTCAGCAGATAATCACTATATTTGGTAGTACATATTTGTGTGAGCAGACTTTTCCATTCTCAACTACCGCAAAAATATTTATTGTTCACGTTTAACAGATAGACATTTGGATGCAATAGTGTGTGTGTACGGCTAAAATGAAAACAGGCGTTAAAACTTACACCAAGTCAAATGCAGCCACAAAAATCACTAGTTCTTACTTTTATCTTAGTATAGGAATTCAATTTAAATAGGGATGATTGTATGAATATATGATTAAAATGTAGATACATATTTGTTTTATTTATAATTATTAAAAATACATGTCCATTTACTATATAAATAGATTATTGTCAGCACCGATACTCTGGCAACATTTGGTATAATTATAGCAAAGTTGTCGATCTCTCGCTTAAAGGATACTTTATCCCTGAAGTAAAAAAAAATATCTGAAAGGAATCTACCACCGAAAACGATATTGCTTCTCGATAATGCGCCGGCACATCACTGAATGAGGCCACCGTCGTTGGTAGAAAATTCCAACTTTATACATTCCACCCTAATCGCACAGCTCTCATCTAGCCAACGGACCAAAACGTTATTCAAAATATAAAGGGAATATGAAAATACTTTTCTGCAAGTGTTACTATGGAATTGAGTCTAAATATGTACTGTATCTGATATCCTTAAGAAGACCACTATGAAAGACGCTATTTTCTCCTTGCCTGACAGTCAGGGAGAAGACAGCGTTTTTTCGGCATCAGTTGAATAGGAACCTAATAAAAAAGGTTTAGTCTCCCTTGTGGCCTCAATTAAAAGTCGAAGAACACACAGACGATGACTTTGAACCCGAAAATTGGCATTCCCGGTCCGCTGCTTCGACGCCGCGAGCGGTATATCGATTTTCGTAATTTCGCGATGCGCGTGTTGTTAGTGGTTAGAGAACGGGGAGATTATGTTTTCCAGTGTATTACAGTCCAACAACTATAAACATGCGGCGCCCTAATAGATGCGTGACACGCAGGGTGACGTTTGACCAATCGAGCAGTGTGTGGCCGCGCTCGTGAACGTTTAAAATTGAAACTATACTCGTTTTAATAACAATATTCGCTATACACGGTGTCATCTTTCTGAAGATGGATCCGCCGACATTACGTAATAAAGATTAAAATAGTCAGTCAAAAAATAATGTTACTAAATGTGGCTAAATACATTAGAATTGAAATTTGCTGAAGCAGAGAAAAAGGCAAATATTTTATAGTCTGTATAAAAATTTTTTACCGTTTCTGTATGACAAAAATAGAGCATTAATGTACACTAATGCTCTAATTGTTGCGACTTTTCGCCGCGTTGCTGCCGTTTGTTACATTATGATATTACATGAAAGCGGATGCATATAATTCGCGCCTAAGTTACTTGTAAAAATATATACATATATTCAAGATATACCTTTTTAATATTAATCGTAATAAAATTTTTTCTTTTAGGTATTGATATGAAAATTAGCGAAAATGTTGCGCAGGCAACTGGAGTATCTTAAGAACGGTTCAAAATATTTTGTCAAAGTATCGTTCTTCTGAAAATATGCAAGATGTGGTTAAGTCACCCAGCAAAAACGAAAGCGGAATTCTAAAATGAAATTGATGGATTTACAGAAGGGTTATTAGACGAAAAATTAATGAATTTTACGCATATAAAAAGAGCTACCAACCACAAAAAAATTTAAATGCTTTGAAAAAGATGGAATCCTTTCTTGTAGTCGGGAATATTTAGGGCAATATTTGCATTCCATTGGATTGCGATGGAAAATTACAATCAGAAACGAAGCTGTTTAATCGAAAAGTGGGACATAATTTATAAAGACAACAATACCTACTGAAAATCAATAAATATCGAGCCGAAAACAGACCAATTGTTTATGTAGATGAGACATATGTAAATTCCTCCCACACTGTTTCAAAGTGTTGCAGAACCTGGTATGGCTGATCAACAAAGAGGTCACTTAAAATCGGTGCTGGGTCGCTATATATATGCAGGCGGCAGAGAAGGTTTCGTTAAAGATAGCCTACTCATTTTCAAATCTAAGTAGCAGGTGATTATCATAGTTCTATGAATTTTTCGACTTTCTAAAATAGACCATGGAAAAATGATCCCAAAATTGGAACCTCGCGTAATTGTGTCGTAACGCTATATCCTAATGTTGAAGTAACAAAAAATTACGCGGGGATAACAAAAAGGTATGCTGGTATTGTTACAAAACACAATTCGAAAGTTTAACATTTACGTCCTATCGTGTATTGACTTTTAAGTATGTACTTGCTTTCATCGCTTATTTATAAAGATTTTATATTGATTAAGGCTTATTTTGTATTTTATGTATATATTCATCACTATTTTTTACAGATATTCAATTCTTTTGTCTCAAGTACTTTACAATATTGTTTTAGATGTCTCAAGTCCTTCAAGAAGATGAAATTATTCAGTTTTTGGATTCGGATATTCATGAAGATGATGGCGATGAAGGCGCACAACAGCTAGATAACATGTGGGCCATCAAAGAAAACATAGACGAAACAATTCTGAAACTTGTAAGTTTTTTTAACATTGCATACCTATGTATGTATATGCATGTTTGAAATCTCTGTGCAGGCCACTGACCAAAACCATGGCATACCACAAAATGGCCTAAAAGGACGTACTGTATATTTCCACATAAAATGTAGTGATACACAGAGAAAAGCAACATACAAGCTTAGGGCAAACTTATAGGTAATTATATGATATTGGGTCAAGATCATTTATTTGCCAGAGCAAATTTACAACTTTAAAGAAAAATATAAAATAAATAAAATCAAATCTACACAAGTATGGCCAAGCTCATCCGCATCTTCGAGATCAGACAACAATTGTTGTTTGATCAAATCTACACAATTTATAAAAAAAAAAAATCGAAATTACTGCTATAACTTGACAATTTAATGAACGAGATGTTCTAATATTTAAATGTTGTGAACATGAGGATAACCATATTTTCATAAGAGGAGTTGTAAAATTGCTGAACCAAACCTGCTGGAATGTATCCATAGGAAAGTACCTCTGTGTGAATAAGCAAATTTGCTCTACCAAAGCAAGACACAACCTGAAAAGGTAGAATCTCAAAAAGCTAAATAAATGGGACTACGAAATCATCATTCTCAGCAGTTTCTCTGCTTTCACTTACAAAATCAAGTCGAAAACTGGAGCGAAAAATATGGATACACCTAGTGAGCCAGATTTGGAAGCTGTGTCAAATGTTGACGTTTGGCTTTCACAGAAAACCACGAAATAATAACTATTAAAATAATAATTAATGACATCCTTAGTCTAGAAACTGTACATCGTATAATCGTATATCAGACTGCAAATGGCCTATAGACAAAGATCACTACAGAAGAATCTTTTTTAAATATTTAAACATAACAAAATAAAAAAAAATGGTTCATTTATGTGATACAATTCCACTTAGAATAGTATTGCAACTTAATGATAGAAGTGATAACATTAAAAAAATAATGAATTCAGTTGTTGCTTATAGATCACGTCTTATTAACTCACATAATACCATGCAAACAAATAGAATCAATGAATACATCATGAGATCAAAAACTTTATCAGTTCACCAAACATACAAAAATTTGATTGATATTTAATAAGATGGTCAATTAGATTATAGACAGTGAAACAAGCCACCAGTGGCTATAATACGATAATATTCAGTCTTGCGAAATGTCATTTGTCTTTGAAACGCGAACGCATTATACAAAATTTTAACATTATAAAAAAATTTCAATGGCGACATTATAACCTGACCGCGACAACTGCATAAAAAAGCCACGCCTTAATTATGTCCGATTTAAGCTGATGCCGCCTTTAAAATTTTTTGATTGAATATTTTGTTTTACATAATACAGCCTCTTTGAAAATGTGACATATAAGGTATGACCATTCGACGTACCTGTATTTTAAATAAAATTAATTAACATTTTTTCACAACATTTTCTTTAGACTAAAAACTAGTTTACTTGTAGTTGTACATCACCGTCTAGTTGTCTCTGCTTGTCGATGTTGCTTGCGCATGTCTGCGCATCGTGCGCGAGAGCCCTGTGGGTGCGTAAAGCGGCGCTTTGCGCGAATCGCACACCGCAATCCGGGCACAGGTGAATATTTTCTCTTGTATGGACGCGTTCGTGTCGATTTAAATTTCGACGAGCCTGAAATAAATATTAGCAATTTTATGTTGTCTTTAATACTATCGTTACTTCATGGCGTTGTTACGTATATGAGGTCATGAGCCTATTGTTGTTAACAAAATTACATATGCAATAAGAGTAATTCTTGTCGATCTTGCAGGTATGAATTTACTTATTATGCTTTCGCTCTCTGTTAGAAGGTGATACTACTGCATAGATTAACACATGTGCTGCAAATTACAAAATTCATCAATTTACATTCAGATTTAAATCCACAATCTTCTTGAATTTAAAGTAAGATATTCTACTGCTGAGCTACATTACCTATATAGTATTACATTACACTAATTATATGTAATTACTGAATTAAAAACCCTTCTATTATTAACATTAATTTGAAGGCTTTCACAAACACAACATATACATAAAGGTGTTGTGTCTCAAAATTTAATTAATTCCAAACTGGGAATTAATTAAATCGTGAATGATTCCATTAAAACTGATATGATACTGAGGCATTCACTAAACACAAAATTTATAACCATAAGGCTTTCTTATGCTTAATGATCTAAAGGTCCTAATCTCTAGACCAATGTGCACATCACTAAATTGAGTGTCACTCTTATTTTAATCAAATGAAAACTTATTTTAAACTCAAATCAAAATTTGTTTATATTATTTGAACAGTTTTAATCTTCAGTATTCAGTCAGTAAGTAAGTACCCAATCAGTAAGTTAGAAAATAATTGCTTTAAAATAAAAACTTACCCCAAATCTAGCACCGCATTTATCACAAATGTGGTCCTTGCGTTGTGGCAACCTGGGTTTGGCGTTTTTTATTGCAGTGTGTGTTTTTGCATGACCACGAGCAGCCCAGGCTGTGTTGAAGCCACGGCCGCATATCTCGCATTTGTGCTTCCTGTAGAATTCAATAACATCAAACTTATATACAGCCATATATTCCTTAACATTAATATAATATTATGGATAAGTTATAATTATATATTAGTGTTACGAAGCCTCTAATAAATTTATTTATAGCAATGTAACATGCTATAAATAAATAAAAAAATGGTTTCACAAACCTATACAGCTTGTGAAATCAATTTGTTTTAATAACTTTTTTTATCATTGTTTCCTTGGATAAAAATTTTTAAAAAAGATACCAAATGTAGATCACTATTCATGAAAAAAACCATAAACGTATTTCAAATATTACCTTTAATATTTAAGATGTTCTCACAATTCTCTAGCAATATTATTAGAATGTCTTTCACTGCACATGCATTGATCACTCTCAAGAGATGTTATTTTATGGTGTTTTACAATAGATGATTAGGCTTTTAGGATAAAAGTCTGGGCAAATTAAATGATGTCATGGTTATTTGATAATTATTAATAAAGACAGAATTATTCAATTTATTGTTATTTCGTTAAAATTTAAGAAAGAATTGGTGATCAATGATCAGAAAGAGCAGGTCTTACCTTAAACTAAATACCTGGTTAAACTGGCTAGTTAGGTCGTGTTGGGTTATAAAACCTGACAACTCTAATCAAAAAACCTGTCTTGTCATAAAATGAAAATATATAACTACCCGATGTCTTGCTCATTTATATGCGCCCGTGCAGTTTTCATATGATTATTATAAGAGCTTCTGGACTTAAAGGCCACATCGCAGGAGACACAGTAGTGGGGTCTGGTGTTGTCGTGAGACATCTGATGAGCCGTCAAGCTGCCGCGGACTCTGAACGTAGCGCCGCAGATGGGGCACGTGTGCGGTCGCTCCTTTGTGTGTATCCTGTGGTATGGAAGAATCGTACCCATTCAATAAAATTTCAAATGCTGTCCCAACTCCCGGTTTCAAACATTCCTATATATGCTTATTATTTCCATGAATACATAAGTTATAGCATTCATAAACAGTGTGGTATATAGTTGGATGGTTTGATAATGAAATCTTGTTGGGGATAACAAGTATTAAGTATGTTATATTGCAGTATAAAATGCATATTATGCTTCATTTTGCACACAATAATGCAATAAATAATCTTTGATGGCTCATAGATTATTTTTTAACTTTCCCTATGAAAATTGCAAAATTTTTATAAAATTAGGAAGAGATGTTCGTTGAAAAACATTTTTTTCAGCTTCTGTTACATGCATGGAGTGCCCTCACCCCTAGAAATATTTATTTTTGTTATATAACCAACGAAGTAAGTAGCGGCTTATACACTATGAATTTAATCAAAATACATCTTGTAATTTTTTAATAAAATGCCTGTGACATACAGACAGACGGACAGATGGACATGACGAAACTATAATGGTTCTGTTTGTGCCGTTTTCGGTCGGAACCCTAAAAAACTTATAAAAGCAGCAACACGAAGCTGTTCAATTAAAGTTACATTAAAATACGTAATGTAAAGATTTATTTGCCGATGCAAAAAATATCAAAATACATTCGCATAATAAAAAATAATGAACTGATATATCTACTAATTCGTTGGAAGCATTATTCAGTTTTTGGTTTGATAATGCACTCTGAACTGTAAATAGGAAATAGTTTTTGAATTTGAAAATTATTGCATACATTGTTTAATTTTATATAGCACGTAATGTACGCCATACCCAAATTAATTTCAAATAAAAATAAATAACAAACAAACAAACGCCTAAACGCATGCACGCACGCACACACACACATTGAGAAGTTACTGTTTTCCGTCCAACTTCCCAAAATAGATTTTTCATCAGATCTTGACATTTTAGGCTCCTAGAAATCTATTTTCACTATTTTATGAATAATGTCTGTATGTATCTGTTACATAATTTTAAAGAACTGTTTTTATAGAATATCTTTTAAACTATTATATTGGTTCATTTTAAAATCAAACTACCTCTTCTGTTTAAGAAAACAATGTCGATTGTCACAAACTGCATTAATATCGATGAGTTTATTCGAGAGATTGTTAATCCAAAATTGAAAACAAGGATTCACGTCTCCATCTTCGCTTTCGAGATTAAATCTGGAATGGTAATGAGAACTTACAACATATGATCGTGGAGACTGTCCCTGCTCATGAACTGTTTACCGCACTCCTCACATCTGGCCTTCTCCAATTGTGAATGATGATTTCTTACGTGACCAATAAGAGAACTGCGATTCCTGAAAAGATTGTAACTAGTTACTTGGTGTGCGTACATTTCACATTGATTTATTTTATTTATATAATAGGTTCTATATGAAAACACGGCAGTGTATACCTCCACGACTGCTATAAGTAAAAGTTCTGAAAAGCTTTTTTAACTGATAATTAAAAATAGACAATACTGACATAGATGGTTACCTGAACACTTTCCCACAATCTTTGCAGGGTTGCTGTTTGGTCAGGCCTTCATGCTCGCTTTCGTAATGCATCAACGCCCTTTGCTTTTCTTTGAAACATTTAGAGCATTTCCTACATTCATACAAGAGCTCATGTCTTTGCTTGTGCAGCGAGAACGACGCAATGTTGCTCAAAGTGCGATGACAGATATCGCAACGGAAGTCGCTGTTAGCCTGTAGATATAAGACAAATATACAGTTTGTCGTGTTTAGGCTCTTCATGCAATGACGGTTTGCACTTGTCAACTGACGGCGACATCAAATAGGGCTGATTCTTAACGTACTCTCATAGGACCATATTAATAAACATGTATCAATCGTATCAATCAAATCATGCGCCATCTAAAGAAGTAACGTGGAATCGAGGCATATATCATTTTCCATAGCGAAACAGTATAAGTGTCTCGCTCTTACCACTCTACAAGATCAAACGCCGGACTTGCTTTATTAATACGACCCCTAGACACAGAGCAAGAGATGATTGCCTGCAACATGCATCAACATACAGCATGCAACCCACAGCTGACCCTCGAATCTGTTTTTCCACTACAAATCCCTATCCAAAGAATTGAATATTGATTCGACAGGATTGGCAATATCTAACACCTAAGTCAAGTGTTAATTGTTTATTTATCTCAGTCCACTAATAGTTATTATTATTTCTGAATAAAGTAATAATAAAAGATATATATATATCACTACTATTATTTCCACATATGCTTCATGCCAACTAGGCACAGCCTCAGGAAAATGCATAAAATCACATCCACCAAGGTGTAAACTGCACGTCGAACAATGTAACTATTAGTGGTCTAAGATAAATAAACAATCAACAATTGACTTGGGGTGTTAGATATCTGCCAATCCTGTCGAATCAAAATTCAATTCTTGGGATTCGTAGTGAAAAAACAGTGCTGGAAGTGTGAACGCCTAGACTAGGTTTGATAGCAATGTTTCTAATGCGCACGTCGGTTGTTGATCTACTAAAAATTGTGTACTGTCATTTACGTAGTCTTATTATTTTTATTTTAAATAAACTTTTTTCAAAGTTGTAACTGCCTTTGCATTCATTTCATCAAACAGATTAGAGTATCAGCGGTGGGTTGCATGTTGCAGACAAGTGTCTAATTATGGATTTCTGCAAATTAACACCTCACACAATGGATCACAGAGCAAGAGATTTTAATTGGTCTCACATTAATATTGGTAATTCATTATGGTCAGAATTTGAAACCGATAACTTCTGATTCGATAATAAAATGTTTGCATATTGTGATATGCACTTTCACAACTTATTTCAATTTGATCACAACATACACTTTTTTGACATTTCTTTAGACATTTAGACAGTCATTTTGCCTGTCATATTTACCTATCACATTCTCCTGTCATGAAGCTCCTGGATTATATTGAATGTGTAACTTACTCAAAATAATTTAACCATATTAAAATACTGAATATCGTAAATTAAGATGGGATTACTGAATTTCATAATTACTGACAGACAGACATCCATAAAACCATAGACTTAATATTAGTGATCAATTAATCTTTTTACTTCTAAATACTCACTTTATGGTACTTCTCCATATGCGTGGACAACTTCTCTTTAAAGTTGAACCCTTTGTTACACCAATCGCATCTGTGTGGCATACCCAAAAATTTTGGACTCTTCGCTTGTTGCCTGTGTATTCGTATCTGTTGTTCTTTATCTAGTTTCTTTGTCCTAATTTTACTTGGATCTATCTCTATAAAGTTCCTTGAACCTGTGATATGTCTTTCGGTTTTCCTGTATAAATGTTTGCCTAGTTAAGTTTTGAAGTGATTTATTAAGTTATAAATTTAATATGCATTTCGAAACAATTATTTTTAGATTAAACTTGGAAGAACTCAAAGAAATTCCTTACATTTTCTTTTTAATAATTTTTCTTGTTTTGATTTTGCTAGTCTCTTTGTCATTGTATTTTGATGTATTCAATTCAATGCCATCATTTAATGGTTCCTCTACAATTAGATTTTCCAACTCTTCTGATGCATGTTCTCCATTTTTCATTTCTGATAGAATGACCTGTATGTAACCAATCATTTTTTTATTAATAACAATAAAATTGCATAACTTAATAAATTAATGAAAAGTGGCATATTGATCTTTTAATAATTATGTTGAATTGTAACCAAATATGCTTTATAAACATTTCAAAGATATGTGCAGCAACAAATACTTATTAAAGAAAGTACTATTTTGAAGGTTTGGAATTCAATTTAAAAGATTTGGAATTTATTGTCATATTAGTAGCGCTTCATGAAGTTCAGTAAAAAAAACCATCATTAATGGTCAATTCTTTTTCTCTACTGCACTAGAAAAACAATCTATTATTTAAAAGACAACTGTGAACTCTCTGACAAACTTTTTTAGATTTAGTACGCTACATACTTTTAAAAATATATTGGATAGTATCTCATGGTAAATGTGTTGGATGCTTTATTATGTTTAAGGTACCAATTTTTTTATGGTTAATTTAACATACTTTTTTTTTTTTTGGATTGGCATTAAGCTCACCATAGTGGCCTAGTGCAGATTGAAGGGCTATTTTACACTGATTTGGCTGTGAAGTTGTCACCATACAGACATACTTATGTTCATAAGATAGACTTATTCACTATACATTAATGGGCGTCATTTGTTCATCATTGTTCATTTTTCATTACTTATTGAATTTATAATTTTACAATTTTCTTTTAATTGAACTTTATATATATATATATATCTAATATATTTAAAATATTTATTATTTATTCAATCAAAAACAATGTTAACTGATGATGATGAAATTAAGTTACAGACACTAAAAATTAGAGCTACCATTTGTTAATTTATTTATGATCTCCTCAATCATGCGTAAATATAAAAACAATGCCGTCTGACTTTCCTACCTATAAAAGGCTACATGTATCACAAATTATAATATTGTGAATGTGAAAATTTATGAGGCTGGACAGATATTTCTTACTTTTTTATATAAAAAATACAATGACTAAAATTGATATAACATATATATCAGGATAGCAAAAAGCTATAACTTTTGACACTTGTGTTTGCTTGCAACTTCGCTTGCATTGATACAGAACGAATTCTTTACTTACGCTGATTGGTTATTGGCAACAATAATGTTCAAGGGTCAATTTGAGCCAGTTATTTATACATACATGAATTGCACACCAAAGCGTTAAGATATGTCACATCGATTATGGGTATACATTACCTCTCTGTCATAAATATGATTTCCTGCTAA
This sequence comes from Eumeta japonica, assembly GCA_005406025.1. Lineage (NCBI taxonomy): Eukaryota > Metazoa > Arthropoda > Insecta > Lepidoptera > Psychidae > Eumeta > Eumeta japonica. The sequence goes on from BGZK01002788.1 coordinate 27,700, forward strand.
AGCTTCTAGCAAAAATCTGTTGTTCTCCGACACCTTCTCTCTAAAATTGAACATTTTCACACACAGGCTGTAACAATCTTCACAGACAGTCTGCGGCAAGTGATCTGAGTGTGATACCTGGACAAATTAACATTTGACTATGTTACAAACTACCTGATGTCAATATTGAAGATTCAAGACTGATTAATCAATAATGATTACCGTCATAAACTGATTTTTTAATATACTTATTATTATAACAATTTATTTTTTATTAAAGTACCGTGATATATTTGTAAAATGTCATATTTGTTGTGTATTTGCCTTACAATGCCTTTCTGTGCATTTACATAGAATAATAACACAAATGTATGTCTGAGAACACAAAATGAAAATTTTGCTAATGGCTTGTAAAATCAAAGAATGAGCAATTGCAATTTAACTCTTAAATTTGAATTTAAATTTATTTAATCTAAATTTTTAATATAACAAATTTTGAAGACTTACAGTGATATTTCCAACCATCATAAGCATCATTTTAACTGGATCTTCAAGTACACTATATTGGTTTTCAGAATGTTCCAAACAGGCTCGGCAGTACTGTGACATATTCAATTCTAAAAATAATAATTCATATATTAGTTAAGTATTTCCTATCAAATAAAAGCCAACGATTTTATCTTTTTTCTATTCACTGCTTTTTCAACTTATGTTTTCGTAACTTAAGAATATTTTTACACAAACTTACATAATGTTTATGCTAAATCATAATATGTATACATAAACATATAAATCACAAATAATCATAACAAAACATTTACATTTACATAAATTTTATGAACACAGACAAGGATTTTATTTTATATTTCTACTTTAGGAGTTTTCTTTACAGTTTATTTCAAATACTTTTTGATTTTTAATATTTTTTTAAAATCAGCTTTTTCTTGTCAATAGTTGCATACTATTTCGTGATCAATAAACAACTACCTAGCTGCATTATACTAAAATAATACTATTAATAGTAATGCATAATTTAAATATATTTCACAAATTAGTGAAAATATGAATTTATGCAATTTCATTTTCACAATGGCACATATATAAAAAATAACCCATTTGAATTGTTTTAGTACCAATTGATTACAAATGAACATCATGTCATCAACATTGAAGTGTTTATCTGTCAACTTGACATTACGGGTGTTGTCAGTAATCGATATTTATATTCATACTGACTTTGATTAAATTAGGAGCTTTACGAATTAATTCCTAACAGTTATTCCAAATACGTTTTTTTTTATGAAAGGAAAAAATAACATAACTAATAACAATAATAGTAAAAACAGCAACAAAAATGCCTGTCATTATTATAACAAAAATGCAAATAAAGCTTTATTGAACTCGCATATTATTATGCTACATATATGTGAAGATTGAACTGCCACACTTTTATTTTACAGTAAACAGAAAAAGCATATTTAGTGGTTTATTCGTAAAACTTTCCTACAATTTGTAAAGTAGACAATAAAAAGTTATAAGCATTCCAAGGTGTTCTAATTTTCAAGCTCTATTCAAGCACTACTTCTATAAACGGACTACCTCTTAATAGGAGTAGTAGTAGTAGTTTGTCCCTGAACAAAACATAAAACCGAGTTGAAATTGAACATTATAAATATAATATAAATACAATATATAGTAATAATATAAATACAATATACAGTAATAATATAAATACAATATAAAGTATATTTACAATTGTTACAATTATAAATATACTTCCATTTTCTAGATGCTCACCTGTGACATATACTTCGTTTGAGATAGGCGGTCCGTCTTGACTCGCGCTTGACACTTCCTCTTCTATGAAAACTAGAAACATTGATTTTCTTTTAGTATCTCTGAATATACATGACAAAAACGACGAAAATTTAAAATTTACAATCATTTCAATCACTAGATTTCGTCCACAGAGTCGTCCGAGTGGGCATAAAATGAATTCTCATATCTTTTGTATAGACCGATGGCACGGTGTCCGTTGTGATCTCGACTCCGAAGTTTAAAAGCGTATTAGTAAAAGTGTAAATGCAGTTCCGAGCTCCAGATAGTTCCTCATAAAACTCGGCTTTTAGGCAGTGTGTGCTGAGAAGAGACTTGCCCGATTTTAGTTGCCTTAAGTTAGACTTCAAACGATACGTAAGCAAAACTCGCATTCAATTTCCTGCCTTAATTTTTGCGTGATGCGCAACCAGACAAACATATAGATAGTTATATATATATAGATGTGTGCAGTATTTAAGTGTTGGTATAAGGGGGTGAATACAAGGGCGGATCCAGCCTTCGCACACTCCAAGGTAGATCATGACCCCCAAGTGCATATGATATAACAACTACCAATAAGAGGACACCAGTCAGGACCAATAGCTGACACACACTATGAAGAAAGAATGGTATGATTTGACATACGCTTTAAATAAAAGCATACCCAGGGTGGGAAGCGACTTACATTATCCTATAAGAACCAGAACTAGCACTGCTTAGTAATGGTGGACAATTATAAACATATAATTCTACTTTCTAGGTACCCACTTGTAGTAAATTATTAAGTTAGGGTAGGCTGCTGTGCTTGGCATTTCCTCTTGTATGGAAACCAGGACCAGTAATATTTTTTAATATGTTAAATTGTTCCACACAGCGCTCATAAACAAAATGACTTTTTTATGTAAATATGGTAATGTGCATAGTTTTTCTTACAATTTTTTATGCATTTTCCTTGATTAGAATATTTCAGACAATACTAGCTAATAGTCAGCTCATCTGAAAAGGATAGATTCACAACCTTTTTTATAATTGTTTTATGACCTATGGCTTAGCATGCTCTTGGAAGGATGAGAGTCAGTATAATTTGACTGACTTTTAAATGAATGCATTACCTGGGTGAGAATCGAACCGCATTATCTCATAACTACAATCAAAATTACCACTTAGTATATGTTGACAATTATGGATGTAGTTTCATTTTCTAGCTACTCACCTGCGGCATAAGGTTCATTTTGAATTGTGCTTGTCGCTTCCTCTTGTATGAAAACTAGAAGTAATTAATTTCCTTTTAATGTCCTATAATTTAAACGGCAAAAATAGCAATAATTTGACAATATAAATATTACAGTAAAATGTAAAGGATGATATAAAATGGATGATCTATATGAGGAGTAAGCCAAAAGTAAATAAATACTCTTTATTCAATAATTTGATCTTGGTTATTTAGTTATAAACTTAAAATGGAACAAGTTCAAATTAAAATATTTTTCCTTTTGAATGCTTATTTTTGTGAGAATCTGCAGGAAATTCACTTGCAATAATGGAACTCATTTAAAGTGATTTTGATTTATTATGGTTAACAAAAAAGGAAGTTCCTAAGAATATTTTGTACTTTTGGTAAGTCTGTTTGTTGTTCACGAACAATAGTTTCTAATCGATTTGCAGAGTTTAAGAGGATGGGGAATATTTGAAAAACCGAGGCCAATTCGGCCGCTAACCGTAGTCATGCGAAAAATATATTTCACAGTTGAAAAATTCCAATGGCGGTCTGTGGTTGTCAGAGGATGGAGGGGATGTAAGAATCATGATTCCGCCCAAATTGTACACGTCAAGTTGGCAGTATACAAAAATTATAAATCCAGTTATTAACTACCTAGTTAAAAGGTCTAAAAAATGAAATGAAAAATAAGTAAATTCTTATTTGCTCATCTTATTTCACTGCTAATACAAGCCCCCTCCATCAAAATTTTGACTGTGACTGCAACTTGAAGTTCCGGCCCTCAGTAATGGGTAACAATTATAAATATAGTTCCATTTTCCCCATGCTCACCTGAGGCATACGGTTCGCTTGGAATAGCATGTTTCTCCTTACTTGTGCTTCGTATTACCTCTTGTATGGAAACTAAAAACAATAACTTTAATATTTAATAATATTCACTATAAAAACGACAAGAAGTTAAAGTTCACAATATAAATATTGGTTATCAGATGTTTGGAGTAGAATGTGAAAAATGAAATAAGACAGATAGTGAATAAAGACATGTAACAGCTATCTGTAAAATGATAACTTCTACATCCAATGACTTGAAATGCTCTCCGAAGTAGGAAGATTGGTATAATTTGACTACATACTAAATAAACCCATTCCCAGGACGGAAATCAAACCACACTATCTCACAATGAAAAAAAAAGAACTACCACTACTTAGCAATGGTTGCAAATTATAATTTCCATTTTTAGGTGCTTACCTGTAGCATATGGTTCGCTAGTGATAGGCCGTCTCTCCTGATTCGCGTTTGGCATGTCTTCTTGTATAGCAACTAGAAACGATAATTTCCTTTTAACATCTTATAATATTCACCATAAATCATAAAGAATTATAGTTGACAATTCATTTTTCAGTATTAAATACATGTAGTAAGATCTAAACAGTGATGCAAGATGGTGAGTGAGGAGTTGTAATAACCACCAAAAAGATGGCACCAACCAGGACACAACATCTTAAGAATACTCTCTGAAGAGGGCCAGTAATACTGAACTTAGTTCTTAAATAAATGCATTGTCGGAATAGGAAAACGAACTACATTACATTGTAATGAGAATTGAATAATACCATTGTTTGGTAACCCAAGCAGCACAGAACACTGTTTAATAGCTGAATATCAGATGTTGATGATACAAGCTGCAGTAGTGAATAGTGTAAGAGCAATAGAGTCAGCTATACTGCTCTTTTACAATCTGAATGGGCACCGATTACATAGGTACTATCTTTCTGTTCGTGGCATCATCCATCATTCCTTCATCGATCAAAATTCGAATCTCGGACCACCTTCCAATTCCGATTATAGCATTGATTCTAATTATGATTCCAGCCATGCTGCTGATTTCAGTGCCAGTTACACATTTAAATTTGACCCCTCATTACAATTTCAGTCCAGCTTCTGCTCCCTACCTTGCTATCAGTTTAGCTTCCGCTACCGATCATTTAGACGAAAGCAGGGCCAATGCTAGTAACAAAATATTACTTGAGAACGCATGCAGCTTCCTTTGAATGAGAGAACTTATAGGAACGTTGTAGTTTTTCATTTCAATAGTACAAATATGAATAGTTCAAATATACAAATGTGAAGAGAATTTGAAATATAAGAAGTAACGATGTGTTCAAAAATTTAATAACGACACTTCATGGGAAACATTGTGATTATTCATAAAAGCTAGAACACGTTAGGAGGGGATAAGTGACCGCTTGTACACTCTGTATGTTAATAGTGCTCCGAGCACAACTTGAAACAGGAGTTAGGTCATGTTTTAGAGGAATAATTAAAGTTATGGACATTTGAATACTAATTTGCCAAATATTGTGTAGCACCCTCCATGTTATTATAAATCATGTACAAGTGACGAGCGGTGTAGCATTTTAATGTGTCCTAAAATAGATTTATATTATTATTAAGTTTTTTTGTTCATTATTTGTGTTAAATATTGATGGTAATGCAACTTTACTAACAATATACATATTTATTTAGTATTAAAATTTCCATATGCAAGAGTAATAATACATTTATTAAAATAATATACAAAAATAAATAGTGATGACAAAAACATATTCTACTGTTTATTTTTTTATGACATCTAATTTAAGGTCTTTTATTACACATAATGATTATTTATAATCACATGAGCAACAAATTTAAGCATAAAAATTTCATTTATTAGTGTTAAAATCAATACAAATTATGACAATTTTTAATAAAAATTCGAGACTGTAATAGTATAAAATGGCCGTGACGTCTACAGCCATGTTAACCTGGAATTTAACGGTAATGTCAAGTGTTCACAAGGGTGCCATTATACTTAAAATGTCATTAGCAGAAAGTTACTATAAGCTCATATCCGGCCTTGGCTTGTTATTGAGATTTTCAATAATGCATATCAAATTTAGTTTATCACAACTTCAATACTGCTACATTGGTTTATAATTTCTTCTATTATTTATAAACAGTTACAAGTTTTAGAAATATAGTATAAAATGAATCATGAGTCATGCAATCAAGCAAAAACTACTAAACATATCGGTGTGAGACTATGACCAACAATGCGGGATCATCTGTTGATGGTTTTATGCTGTTTACATTTTAGAAATATATAAACCCCATCAAACTTTTTTATTTAACTTCATAATCGATAACGGGTAGCGAAGCAGAAGGATGACAGCTAATACTCTATAAGAATATATTTAAATGATATACATACAAAATTTATTATAGAATCAACTCTAATTCTGCAAAAGAATCAGTTCCAAAAAGTAATTGTGCATGCAATTTATGGAAAATCACTGATGTGCATCCTTGTGTTCCATACAACTGCCTGAAGGCATTGAACATTCATTTGTTTGAGGGTTGATTTGATTGAAAGCCATTAAAGCGATATTGATTTTGATGTGATTGCGATGAAAAGTGTTTATATAATTTTAAACTTATGTTACTTGTACAACAAAAAATGACTCGTTATTAAAGTTCTAGGAATGTACTTACTATCCATATAAAATATACTAGCTGGGCGACCGAGCTTTGCTCGGATTATTTTTTGGATACACTAAGTGTATAAAACACTGTTAATATACCAAGTTGTAAAACTAATGTCATTTCATTTCGCTGATTTAAAAACAGTCCATTATCACCAGTAAAATATCAAGTGTCGTAATATTAAAATTATAAAATATGGTTGTCTGAGGCGATTTTAATGTTTCCAAAATATTTTTTTAATGATTTCTGTGCAATTTGTAATATTCAACATATTTTACTACTTACTTAGTGCTACTAATGAGATCGTAGTTTTATCTTTTATATACAAGATGGCACTCGTTTCCCATTGAACGGACCACAACTGAAGACTGACACATTTTCAAATTAATATTCCAAAAACAACCATGAAAATAAAAAAAAACTAATATTGAGGTTATTTTTGATAAAATTAATTTAAAAAAAAGGAACTGTGAAGTGGATCAAATTTAACTTGCAAGATAAAAATGCTTGTCATAATAATAAAAATTAAAAAAGCGTGATAAAAAAAAGAAATTAAAAAAAAATCAAGATGCATCCCAGGCTCGAACTCGGGATCTTCTGCGCAGAAAGCATACGTGATAGCCGCTGCTTCACGGCAACTGTAAAGGCTATGGCGAAATATCTGTATATTTAGTAAGTAAGCATTCATATCCCGGTTTTTAATTTTTTTCTTGGAAAATCACGTTTTCCCGGGATAAACAACTATGTAGATAAATTTGAAACACAAAACTTTATCTAAATATAAATTTTTCATGAAAATCGTTAGAGCCGTTTCCGAGATAGCTGGTATATATAAACAAACAAATATACAAGAATTGCTCGTATAAAGGTATTAGATAGGTGGTTTTGTACAGCAATGTGAAGAAGTTGTTTCACATAATCCATAAACAGTTTCAAGAATCAAAACATTCTGTGTGTTATATTGAAGATTTTGCCATCATTATATCTACAAATCATTTCTCTTAAAACGACAGAACATGTAAGTATGAAAGTAGATCTTTGAATAGCACCTGACATATTTTCACTCTTCTAGAATGCTTTGCAGCATCACAATCGAGAACTGGATAGGAAAACTGTCACCATTCCTAACACCAATAGTCAAACATTTTCAACGCATACGCTATGCAGCTTTTAGCACTATTTTTAGCTTTGGGATCAAGCGTGAACCATAAATATGCAAATGTATGAAATTCACATTTGCACTAGAAGCGAATAATTAGAAAGGACATTGTGCCGCTCGAGAATGGTCGATAATTATAAACATAGTTTTGGTATGTAAACGCTCACCTGTTGCAAGAGGTTCGCTTGAATTAGGCTGTTTCTCCCAACTTACGCTTGGCACTTCCTTTTGTATAGTAACTAGAAACAATATTTTTTAAGGTAAACAAAACACTACAACAATATAAATTTGTACATAGTCAATTATTATAGTTCATAAAAATGAAGAATTTTATTTCATAAATATAAATAATCACATTAATACTTTTTACTTGTCAAATTGTAAAATAAAATTTAACAAGCTGCGGAAATGTCTACTGAAGCCTCGAGGGACTCTAGAATGACGAAAATTTCTAATGTATTATAATGATTACCATTTCTAGAAAACAAATGTAGAGGAAAATCTGTCAGTTGTGCATCAGCAAGTGGAGGTCTGGATAAATTTAAATTTGGTACTGCATTTTTTTTCAGTCTCCTCCTTTTTTTATTAAGAAAGTCTTGCTTTGAAAAATGATTGCCACATATAAAACGTATTCTGTTGAGCTTCTCGATTGGTAAGTATACTAGTTCTTCATTGCCGACGACTTTCAGCCACTCTCTACAGCTGAAAAAATAATATGAATTTAATGACGGAGTTTACATTTTTAAATCAAATATTAGAATATTGTTTTAATTATGCATTTCTTCTCTTTTTATTTGGAATAACAAACAATTTCAATACTAAAGTTTTAAATTGAGGTACATCATTGAAGTAAGAATGCTTAGAGAGCAAGCTTGCTTCGGGTATGGAAGATGATACTAGAAACCCAGTATTGCATCAGTTGACTGAACTGAATACAGTCAAGCTTGTAAAACTATTGCATCATGCAGCAGACGCCTTATTTGTAGCTTACAGAGAGTATGTATTTAAAAGTTATCTGTAAGAAACATGCATTTTGCACATTTATAATTAATGTATTAGATTTGAATTTATTGGTTTTGTACTTCAATCATTGGTTTGTGCATCATTATATATTTGAATTATAACTACTGAGATATATTGCTAGTATTTATAAGCTGCTACAGAAAAATTAAACTACAGGGCTACTTCAAGATTCAGAAATAGATGAGATCACCAAACCATAGATATGTTATTCCCATAGGTTTAGGTAATAATTATCACCTGCATATCGACACTCGGGGCCCTTATTACAATGCCATAATAAGTAAATTCTTAAGGCAAAGATTTAAAAAAAACCAAGACTAAAAACACATAAGTAACTTAAAATTACAAGATGTAATAACAGAACTTACATATTTTCATCAACTGGAAATCTTGCGAAAAATAAAGGTTCTCCGGTAATTGTGACCTCTCTTATGTGGCAGATTTCGCAAGCGCGATGAGGTCGTTGAGGCTTGTTGACCATTTTTAGGTTTGTAATGTTAATAACATGTAATACCCAACAATAACTTAAATATTCAAGCACAGAGGGGAAGTAAAGATTCGACGCAATGTTTAGGCGCGTAAATTACCATAAACTATCAATCTCTTAAGCATAAATATCGTGAAGCATCAAAATAAGACTCGATGCGGCATTGGTAACGAAGAAAGTTCGGGCCTTCTTAAAACAAACTATTCCAGTCTTCATCGCAAAAGCAAGAACTTTTCTATTTTAACCCATTCATAAATAGTCGGAAATGTAGAAAGACCACGAATGATATATTCATCGCAAGTGCGAAAGTAACGCAAGATGAAAGGATGCATTTTGAATTATCGCAATGACGAAGTGCATCCATGGGCCAGTGGCATCGTTATTATCACACGTGCTTAAGCACCATAGATCTTAACCACAGAAATATTGTAATAAATGTATGTCTTTATGTTGTACAACTCATTTTGCTTAAGGCATAGATAATGCACTATATGGTAGTTAGCTAAAGGCTAAAACTATCGGTCTGACTAAAATAAAGTTTATTATTATTATTATTTCTAGTTCACAATTGAGACTAGACAATTGACATTAATGACAAATAGACGAAGTAAGTTGTCAATTTGAAGGTTTTGAAGTGAAAGACGTCACAAAGAATCAAGTTTAAATTAATTGAAAACACAAAATAACTGTTTATAAGGTTACAACAATGTTGCATTAATATGTTTATGCAGATATACGAATAAAGTACTAAAGTAGAAAATCAATAATATTGAGCTAATGTTACGTAACCAATATACAATTAATAATTAGTTCGTTCGCAGTTGGTATAAGAATTATGAAACATTTTAATTAAATATACAATTTTCCCGGGTATGTAACATTTGTTCTATTCTTTCTTTTCTGGTTTCATTCAAAAAAAAATATTTCTATGATAATATCTTTATTTTTTACAATGGTATTGGTCGGTTAAATAATCTCATGTTTCCAACACTGTACTAAGGTTGTCTTTAGATCATATTTTAAACAAGCCAAATAAAATTGAGAATCACAATATAGAATATATATTTTTAACATATTATAAATATTTAGGAAACAAAAAAAAAATGGCAGCTTACAAGAGTAAAGAAAATAAAAATCGAAGAATAGTCATTATAAAATTTATCAAGCCCATGTTCGCGACTAGCACTTATTTCAATAATTTTGTTACGTTAATTGCGATATGCATTTCATTTGCTTGGCTTTTTAACTTTTGACCATGAAAATTTTAAAAAATTAATAAACTGGGAAATTTCTGACATTTAATTTCATAAATAAATCGGAAATTTCCGATTTAAAAATATATATGAATATATCTTCAATTTAAGAATGGAGCAAGTACCTTAAAAATTTCTTTTGGATTTCATCGAATCATTTTGTTGGCGTAATTAATGTGTATACCCATAACACATTACAGCTTTTTGGTACTAAGAGTTTCAAAGTTGCGAACAAACAGACAGACGGAAGAACGAAAAAATAAGGGTTCTTTGATGACTATGGAAACCTAAAAAAGACACTGTACTAATGTTTACACTAATAATAAGGTATTTAATTAACATTGAAATTAATATATTAGTGTTCGAAAATTTGTCCACTTTGTAATTGTCTAGTAGTTTTAGTTTTTGTTTCGTGAAGCTGAAAATATCATGCTCCAACATTGAATACAAGGATACGATTTAAAGTTATGAAAAAAGTTGCGGTAATGCATCTCAGGCGTTACGTTTATATCGTCAAATATATCCAAATCGTCAATTTAAGCTCGTATGACACTATTTATCGACGAGAGCTGATATACATTAAAAATGTTCAACAACAATTTACTCGCGCGGGTTATCTTTCATTGAATCATAGTTGAAAAAAATATTTTTAAACTATTTTGATGGGAAAACTAAAGAAAGTATTCTAGAAGCGTGGCACCGATTTGTTGTTAGTAATTCAACAGATAATAACATTGTTAAAAAGAATGACGACATCCATAGCACGTGTGCAAGTTTCAGTGGAGCCAAGGCATCGTATACGCGCATCTCGCCGATACAGAGCGTGTACCAGCCCGCGGACTATTAATTAACACTCACTACCGCAGAATCAGCAGCCAGTTAAATACCCCGCCGCGCACTTGAAGTGAACAGACGAGAGTGCCACTTACTCCCACCTAAATTATGTACAAATGAAACAAGTCTTTTACTGTGCTATCGACAATTCAGAAATCAGCTGTCTTAAAACCTCAAAGCTGACGAAAAGTCAGTAAAACATTTATTTTATTAAAAATGGATATTTAAATTTAGTCTTGGTATTTCTATATATGTATATACTCTAAAAAAAGGTCATAATATGTATTAAAATATTTGATATCAACAATTTAAGTCTCGTTGTTCAGTTTGATATATTATGGTGCTGTATATATGTCTAAAAATATTATTATTAATATTGTTTTTTCTTATAGATTGGTTACAATTGAATTTCAAAATAATTATGGTCGATATCAAATTTAGGTCTTTACATTTCCTCGAAAGTGTTAAACCCTTTAATTTATTGGACAAAGTAAACAATTTCATTATTTTTTTATAATTTTTCAGACAAAATGAAATATTGCTGAAAAATATTGCTGAAAACGTTTTTAGATAAAATATTAATTTAAATTCCTTTCCCTTCACAATCATTTTCTCGAAAAAAATAAGAACAAAAAAAGCGGCGGATTTCGAGTTTATTTAAGAACACTTTGTCAGTACAGATATATTTTAATTTTTTTACTGTAAACTATAAGAACAGTCAATCGCTTGCCTTAAGAAAAACAACTTTAACAAAATCGTGAAGAGTTTTAGTTATTTTTGTGTTTAGCAAAATAAAAAGTTCGCTCTGTTGAATAAAAAAAAATCTTAAAATGCAAAAATGAAAAATGTGTTCTATTTGGCATGCATGAGGTTCTTTCACTTTCTTGACCGACGCTTCTGTTACAAGAATACTTATGAATTCTAAATCTATTTCAATTTATTTTTCCAGATAATTAATCCACCTTGACATTTTCTTTTGCACATTTGTCATTTAATTTTTTTATTTGTCACTTATTTCTACATTACTTTGATATATTTCTGTTTGAAACTAACGCCTCACACACTATGTAGTAACTGCATTGTCTTTTTAGTGGTTCGTAAAATAGATTATTGAAATAGTTCGAGACGACGATTTTGATTAATTAATTATCGATTTTCTTTTGTAGTACGTACATATCGAAATCGATATGAATATTAATCGGAACGGAAGTATAACATCCTTAACAATGGCACGCGTTTGACGCATCCGTTTGACGGCATTTGTTAATTTTTCGTGACACACGTCATTTTCGACATTTGACTGATAATTTTGCGAAACGTCCCTTCAAATTAATGTAAATAGAGATTTATTGTCAACATACAAATGTAAATAATGTTGGTTATTTTAAATTAATCATGTAATTTGTTAGGGCTTAGCGCCGTGGTCGAGAGGGTGTAGCAGCAATGGCCTCAAAGAAATGTGTAGTTGAGGGATGCCATTTAGAATATGATGTTATATGCAGCTTTTCCTTTTATAAGTAAGTACTTGTGCATTTTATTAAGTTAAAATTAATTGTTTTAAAAAGTGTTATTACTAATCTAAGTCTTAGAAGCAGCTTCGTAATTCCACCATCTTGTATGCTCATTATAATTTCTGTATTAGCAAATACAGTTCTATTTGCCTGTTTTACTGTATTCAACATTAATAACTGACCAGAGGCTATTTAGATTTAAATTTTTAAACATTGTAATTACTATAATAATTGAGGTCATATTTTAATTGAAGTAATTAAAATATGATTACTTCGAATTATAATTCAAAAAGTAAGGTCTGTCTTGGCTTTTCCTGGTCTATTTATAATTGTGCTTTTAAAATAATTGACAGTTTTATATTAGTTCAAAGATTATTTGAAATATACTGAATCAAGTTTCTGCAATTGTATTTAATTCTTAGAAATACACTTTCAATAGCACAAGCTAAAATGTATGTATTTGAACTATTTCAAACACTGGAATATCAGATCCTATTGTGCTATGTTGCCTGAAAAACTATAATTTTTGAAAAAGAAACTATTTTTCCATATATTTATGAAAAAAATTGAGTTTATTTATAGTATTTTAATGTGGATTCCTTTTTTAATTAGCTAAGAATATTGATTTCTATAAGCATTTGAATGTGTGGAGACAAACTTTGCACTTGTGATAAATGAAAGCATTGTGGGAATATTTCTCATTCTATTAACTAGATATAGAATTTTGTGTGTTTCCCATTTTCCCTGACTTAATATTTATTTTCTCAGCTCAAATACAATAAACAGTAGTGAAAATGCTCGTCAGGAATGGATTGAAGGGGCCATGCAGTCAGAGAGCGAGTGCTTGTGGAGACATGTCAACCTTCAGTTATGTGGGTGAGAATGACACTCTTATGAGACAAGCGCTTGCAAGATAAAAGTTGAACATTTCAGACATAAAGATTTTTTTCTATATTAAATGTAGAAATTGGAACTAATTATTTTGGGCACTTAAAAAAATATTTATATGAATTCTAAGGATTTATAATGAAATTGACATTAACATCAGAAAAGCAACTATTAATACAAATGTTTATTTTTAAGATCAAAAGATCATATAGATAACCGTATCAGTGTTTGGATTTTTCGCATGGGAAGACAAGTATTTGTAACATTGTAACATGTAAGAATTATATTTTGTTTCAAAAATAATGTTGTATAGAATTTTAGTTAATTTGCATTAGGATAGTTCTACTTTTTTTTTTTTTTTTCGTAAAGTTAATAAGAAAATAAAATTTTCACAGCTCAGTGGTCTATCATAAACTATTATTATAATGTATTTTTTTATAGTATGCTTATACTAATTGTCGATCAACATTAGGTATCACTTCGAATTGGACACACAAGGCCTATGGATTGATTCACCGATGATGCCGGAACTTCTGACTGTAAAGCGTCCACAACAAACACCAGAGGAAGCTGCGAAGGTGTACGTAGTCGATGATATTAGATAATTTTATATAACTTAGAAATAATGACAAAGAT